>WNWK01015594.1:0-47392 GCA_009830355.1 Cherax destructor
GTCCTAGTGGCATTAAAAGAAAAAGAAGGGAAGTAACCCCCAGATAAGGACTTGTTACCTGAAGTCCTTTTGGAGGGGGATTCCCCTTCCAAACACTAACACCCTCACCCTGTCGTCCTCCCTATCTTCCAGATGCCTGCAACTCTCTTCAATAAAGGTAAGTAAATGTTATTTATATTATATTTTTTTGTGATTATTTTTGGGTGGAACGGATTAATTCTATTTACATTATTTCTTATGGGAAATAAGGTTTTGAATTACGAGCAATTCGTCTTACGAGCTAGCTCCTGGAACGGATAAATTTTGTTAGTTGAGGGACCACTGTTATACAAAAAACTAATCTTGTATAATAGAGAAAATTGAAGATTTATGAATATGTGTAAAAGTATTCAGGAAGGAGTTTTTAACATCGAATTTTATTAATAGTAAAGAGAACTTTTACCTGATTATTACTGTGTATATGTATGTACGTATAAAAGTGTGTATGTGTATGTACGTATAAAAGTGTGTATGTGTATGTACGTATAAAAGTGTGTATGTGTATGTACGTATAAAAGTGTGTATGTGTATGTACATACAAGTGTGTATGGGTAAGTATGTTTAAAACTGTGTACAGTGGTACCCCGACTTACGATATTAATCCGTCAGAGAGGGCATATTTTAAAGCGAAACAATCGTAAAACGAATCAATTTTCCCCATAAGAAATAATGGAAATAAATTTAATCCATCCAAGACTTCCAAAAGTAGTTAAATAAAATATTTTTTAGAACTTTTGGACATTAAATAATACAGAATTGAATAAAGAATACATAAATACATGCAAATATTGTACAATAACATGTCACTTACATTTATTGAAGAGTTGTTGATGTGTGGAGGACGGAGGAGGGGAGAAGGTGGAGTAGTATGCTAGTGTTTGGAAGGGAATCCCTTCCATTAACACTGCAGGTGGTAAGTTCTTTTCTGGGGTTACTTCCCTTTTCTTTGAATGCCACTAGGACCAGCTTGAGAGTCACTAGACCTCTTTCTAACAACAAATTTGTCCAGGGAGCTCTGTGTCTGGCGATTCTTTAACACATCCCTGAAATGACACACCACTGTGTCATTGTACAGGTTGCCAGCACGGCCTGCAACAGCATGGTTAGGGTGATATTCATCCATAAATGCTTGCACCTTGCTCCACATTCCACAAATGTCCTTAATCCTTGAAGAAGGCACATTCTTCCATTTTTGTTCCACCTCCACCATGCCTCACAACACTATGTATGCCACTTCGATTCTTAAATTTGTAAAACCAGCCTCTGCTGGCTTTAAATTTGCTCACTTCAGCACTCGTTGCAGGCATTTTCTTAAGGAGATCATCATGCAACTGCCTTGCTTTTCACATATTATTCCCTCCGAAACAGTATCTCCTGCTAACTGTTTCTCGTTGATCCACACCAACAACAACCTTTCCACATTTTCCAGCACTTGTGGTCTCTGTTTTGTGATCACAGATGCACCTTTTGCAACAACAGCTTCCTTGATTTTACTTGAATATTTCTTATCCACAATGGTAGCGATGGTAGAATAGGGTTTACCATACAGCCTGGCTAGCTCACTGATACGCACTCCACTTTCATATTTTTCTATTATCTCCTTCTTCACTTCTATCGTACATATATTTCTGTTCCTCTTGCCACAGGCTTAGCACTAGGATCTTTCCTTGGACCCATGGTAGCTTATTTAGCAGTTGCAAGCACTAAAAACAGCAGTGGAATAATGACAATATACTGGTATGAATGCGTGGGTGTGGTGGGTGGTCGCTCTCGCTTGTAAACAATAGCACTGACGCTCCTGGAGTGCGCGCTCAGCTGGGCGCCAAGCGACAGGTCCGGACGAATGTCGGTAAACGAAGCAAACATCGTAAGCCACAAACAAATTTCTTACGTTATAAATATCGGTTACCGAAAATAACGTAAGATGATAACATCGTAAGCCGGGGTTCCACTGTATGTGTATGTACGTATGAAAGTTTGTATATGTATATATATGTATAAAAATATATGTGTATGTATGCATGTATATGTATGCATAATAAGCCACATGGAAACGGAAACTCGAGAGATTATCATATCTGTATATTTCAATCCCCTTTTGGGATTCTGTATGTATGTACAGTGGTCCCTCGGTTTTCGTGCATCTCCAAACTCGAACATTTATGTAAGTGTATTTTCGTAAGTGCTGTTGCAAGTGTATTTTTGGGGGTCTGAAATAGACTAACCTACGTGACATTATTTCTTAAGGAAGTAAATTCATTCGGTAATGGCACTTGAGCAGCATTCTGTAACGAATTTTCGGCGAAAACCGAGGGACCACTGTATATGTATGCGTGTGTGTATATATATATATTTGCTGTTTGAAGTGACATCAAAACTATCATATCTGTGCACCTCTGGCAAGACAGTGATTATGTGAATGATGGTAAAAGTGTTTCTTTTTTCGGGTCACCCTGCCTTGGTGGGAGACTAGTGGTGTTAAAATAAACAAACAAACAAACAAGAACACTGGAGGACAGGAGGGGCATGATAATGACATATAAAATACTGAGAGGAATCGACAAGGTGGAAAGAGACAGGATGTTCCAGAGATGGGACATAACAAGGGGTCAAAATTGAAAGTTGAAAACTAGGATGAATCACAGGGATGTTAGGAAGTATTTTTTCAGCCATAGAGTTGCAAAGAAGTGGAATAGTCTGGTGAGTGATGTAGTGGAGACAGGATCCATAAATACAGTGGACCCCCGAGTTTCGTAAACCCTGGAAATCGTACATTTATGTAAGTATAATATTGTAAGTGCTTGTGGAAAAGTATTTTTGGGGGTCTGAAATAGACTAACCTACGTGAAATTTTTCCTTAAGGGAGAAAATTCGTTCGGTAATGGCACTTGAGCAGACTTCAGGAGTGAAGTTTTTACGAAACTCGGGGGTCCACTGTAGCTTTAAGAAGAGGTATGATAAAGCTCATGGAGCAGGGAGAGAGTGGACCTAGTAGCAACCAGTGAATAGGCAGGGCCAGGAGCTATGACTTGACCCCTGCAACCAGAATTAGGTGAGCACGCACACACCCTAGAACTCTGAAGATGCACACACAAACATACTAAAGCACTCGAGCCCTTCCATTTTGTTATTTTTTTTGCAGATATTTTTCTCATAATTACTGTCACGCATTTAACTGTGATTTCTTGCCCTACAAAGCTATGTGTAAATACACTAGTGTGTGACAGAAGAACGTCTGCCTAGAATGATATGCAGAGTTGCAATATGTTCCACGACAAACTTTAACAAATTGCATATTAGTAATAAATTGAAAACACACAGATACAGCAGTAGTTTTGTAGGCTGTGGAATAATGGCTGTCTGCTGACAAATGGCTGTCTGCTGACAAATGGTCATCAGAAGACACTTAGAGCCAAGGAACCTTTTAGATGTAGGTTTCTACCCACTGGGGTTTTTATCCTGTGTCAAAACCTGGTATATAATACCAACAACTTATGGTTTTTGAACTGTTGAGTAGGCATGCCTCTGGCAAGACAGTGATGGAGTGAGTGATGATGAAAGTGTTTCTTCTTTTTCAGGTCACCTTGCCTCAGTGGGAAATGGCCAATGTGTTAATAAAAAAAAACTTGTGGTTTGATTCTGGGAGCAAATAATGTCCCAGTAAGGATTTTATTTTTTCAACGCACCAGCCATATCCCACCAAGGCAGGGTGACCTAAAAAGAAAAACAAAAGTTTTTCTTTTAAATTTAGTAATCGGTACAGTAATGTTTTCTAATAAAAACATCTTAGTGTTTGTTTGTCTTATTAAAACATTACCGGATGCTCTCACTGTGGTTCAATCCCCGGCTGGGTGGAACCATTAGGTGTGTTTCCTTACACTTGCTGTCACTTCATCTAGCAAGCAAGTAGGGTACCTGGATGTTAGTGGACTGGTGTGGGTGGCATCCTCGGGACAAGATTAAAGGACCCCAATGGAAATAAGACAGACAGTCCTTGGGTGGATAACACTCCCTACCCTGAGTTATCCTGGGTGGCTAACACTCCCTATCCTGAGTTATCCTGGGTGGCTAACACTCCCTTTCCTGAGTTATCCTGGGTGGCTAACACTCCCTACCCCAAGTTATCCTGTGTGGCTAACCCTTCAGGGTTAAAAATCCCAATAAAATTTTATCTCGTGTGTCTTTACCATATGTCACCCGGATAAAGTCACCAGTGGATAAAATGTTGCATAAAGTTCCCATTGCTTTAAGTGCATCTTAACTACCAATGTGAAGCCTCTTTGCAAGTCACTGATTCTCTCAACATAACCTTAACTTACTTTGTATTTGGCACAAGAAAATTAATTCAACTTTTGGCCACAAATAATGTGCTTAAAAGTAAATTTATATACATTCTGGAATAAACGTTGAAGCACACAAAAATATATATCACTCTTGTTATTTTCCAAAGTCAGTGAAAGACTATGTTGTAATCAAAATACCAAAGAAATTAGACCATTCAGCAAAATTATATAAAAGTGTAACATTTTGGGAATATAATTAACATAATATGCCAACTATAACTGACCTAAAACTAGGTAACAATTAGTGTTTGTAACAACATGATATGGTTATTCTAAGAGGATTGATATGGCCACAAATGTTTATCCAGTGTAAGATACGCAGAGTGATATCTTTGTATGGATATGGCACAAATTGTATAGGCTTCATCTTCGTACACGGGAGGGCCCCGAATATACAGCTACTGTTTGCAGTGTTATGCATCTCCATTGGCTTTCAACTGGGCCATTGTTCCACCCAGCTGTGGCTATCACCGGTGGATGGACCATGGTGAACAATGGCTCAATTTAAAGCCAATGAAAACATTGAACACTGAATAAGTGTTGTATATGTGAGGCCCTCCTTGTTACACAGCTCTCTAGAACACAGACAGCTGTCCAGACATACATGTTACACTGATCTCTATATATTAGACTGTTGCTTAGACATGCATTATAGCTCTGCTGGTTATAAATAGCAGTATAGAAATATCACACAGATTTCTATATCTTCGACAGCTGAGTTTACATATAGTACATTTCATAGCTTTTTAAACAGCTGAATTTAGATACTGTATACATTACACAGCTCTCCATATCAAGTACAGCTGTTTAGATATGCAGCTCTCTCTAAGTTTGGACAGTAATTCATTACTTGTATTGGAAAATGCATGTAAAGATCATAGGCAAAATTAGTTTATGAAGTCATGAAAAGACCTCATCCACATATTTTGTGATAGGCCTACAAAGGAGGCCTATCACAAGCACTCATGACATTCCTCTCACATTTGCTAATAATACCGGTCTCCAATTTACAAACGAAAAAACATGTTGCAGAGCAACAAGCCTTTACTGGGATGATGTACTGAGTAGAGCTTTATCAAGTTAGACAAAGCTCTACAAGGACAATTTTTTTTGTACCCGAAACAACTGAACAAGTCACACACTGTCATTTGTGTATCGTTCCAGTCATGGTATTGTGCCTTTTTATTCTTTAGGAAATTTTTCTAGAGTGGCAGCTGAGTGGAATGAATTACAAGAAGGGTTCGTGTGTGCTACCACCAGTGGAAATTTTGAAAAATTATGCGATGAAGAAAGTAACGAAGATTTTGGATAGCAACGGTAAGTTTGATATTGGCCTATAGTTGTTTACGTCTGTGAGGTCACCACCTTTGTGTATTGGTGTAACCCTAGCTGTTTTGAGTAGTGTCGGGAAAATGCTAGTTTCTAGTGATTTGTTAAAAAGTAATGAAAAGCATGTGAAAGGACATGGGCGGCTCGCTTGTATAACCATGGCCGTCACTCTGCTGTTGTAGCTACAGACAGGTACCAGAGGGTCCCTGCTTATTCGGCACCCTCTTATCGTTGTTCCATGTTTTTGTTGGATTTTAATTGAGCCACTGTTTTGTTTATTTCATGTTAAGTGCTAAACCCATGTGGGACATTTAGCACAAGACATGGTGGAAGCTCGATCCTCCATCAGTTGAGCATGAGATAGACACACTTCCTATTTGTACTAGCCTACATGTCTCAACTGAGCCACTGTTCATTATGTTCGGTGCTTTTGCAGCTTTTCTACCATTTCTGCACAACAGGAAAGGAAAGGGCAACCGTATTTTAAGGTAATTTTGGCAAAAGAGTTGTGGATGAGTGGAACAAGCTCTCCAGTAGCTCCACCGAAGCTAAAACGTTGTGCAGTTTTAAAAATAGGCTAGACAAATACATGAGTGGGTGTGAATTGGACCTGACTAACTTGTGCTAATGGGTCTGAGGCAGTGCTCCTTCCTTCTTAAGTGGATGTGACTTGCACCTGACTAGTGTAGGCCAATAGCTTGGGCCAGTAGGTGACTTGAACCTGCTCAGAATGAGCCAGTAGGCCTACTGCAGTGCTCCTTTTTTATGTTCTTATGTAATGTACCGTATTTTCCCATATATATGGTGCACAAGCAATAAGACATATATAGGACGATGTTTCCCACACGAGCATACAAGACGATGTTTCCAAGCATCTGTAATGTAACATTAGTAAACAACTGCTAAAGCGTAACACAAAGCTTACCCTTGACCCTGTCCTTGTGGGTCTTATATGTTGGAAAATACAGTATGTACCATGTACTTATTTTGCATTTTTATCTGTTTTCTATTCCTAGGTGTACTAAGCACTTAATATATGATAACACAAACACGTTATCTGGCATTTTCGATACATGCATGGGGTTGGGAACCTACGAGATGTACAAACGATACCGTCCTGTAACTACAGATAGATAATTAAACAGCACAAAATGATACAATAATAGCTTCCTCTGCAGCTGTGTTTCTTCTTCATTGTCACTTATGTAATTAATTACCAATGCCCCAAGTTACACACACTAACAAATTTGCACATATTTAATCATGTATATACATACGTATCTTCGGATTTTTAGTCAAAATTTTTTTAAGTTAGGGATAAGCAGGAATTGTGTTGCTGGTGTTTCAACTTACAAACAAGTTGTGTTGCTGGTGTTTCAGCCTACAAACAAGTTGTGTTGCTATGTTTCAACTTACAAACAAGTTGTGTTGCTGTGTTTCAGCTTACAAACAAGTTGCATTGCTGGTGTTTCAACTTACAAACAAGTTGTTGCTGGTGTTTCAACTTACAGACAAGTTGTGTTGCTGGTGTTTCAACTTACAAACAAGTTGTGTTGCTGGTGTTTCAACTTATAAACAAGTTGTGTTTCTGGTGTTTCAACTTACAAACAAGTTGTGTTGCTAGTGTTTCAGCTTACAAACAAGTTGCATTGCTGGTGTTTCAACTTACAAACAAGTTGTGTTGCTGGTGTTTCAACTTACAAACAAGTTGTGTTGCTGGTGTTTCAACTTACAAACAAGTTGTGTTGCTGGTGTTTCAACTTACAAACAAGTTGTGTTTCTGGTGTTTCAACTTACAAACAAGTTGTGTTGCTGGTGTTTCAGCTTACAAACAAGTTGTGTTGCTGGTGTTTCAACTTACAAACAAGTTGTGTTGCTGGTGTTTCAGCTTACAAACAAGCTGTGTTGCTGGTGTTTCAGCTTACAAACAAGTTGTGTTGCTGGTGTTTCAGCTTACAAACAAGCTGTGTTGCTGGTGTTTCAGCTTACAAACAAGTTGTGTTGCTGGTGTTTCAGCTTACAAACAAGTTGTGTTGCTGGTGTTACAACTTACAAACAAGTTGTGTTGCTGGTGTTTCAGCTTACAAACAAGTTGTGTTGCCGGTGTTTCAACTTACAAACAAGATGTGTTGCTGGTGTTTCAACTTACAAATAAGTTGTGTTGCTGGTGTTTCAACTTACAAAGTTGTGTTACTGTGTTTCAGCTTACAAACAAGTTGTGTTACTGTGTTTCAGCTTACAAACAAGTTGTGTTACTGCGTTTCAGCTTACAAACAAGTTGTGTTACTGTGTTTGAGCTTACAAACAAGTTGTGTTACTGTGTTTCAGCTTACAAACAAGTTGTGTTACTGTGTTTCAGCTTACAAACAAGTTGTGTTACTGTGTTTCAACTTACAAACAAGTTGCATTCTTGGTGTTTCAGCTTACAAATAAATTTGCATGAAAACAATAATACAAGATGTGACATACGTTCGTAATGTGTACTGTCGGTTGTAAAAATACTCCGTAACTGGATGTTAATTGCTAAATTCACAAGTGCGGATATTTGTAACTTGGGGCATTGGTACATTAATGAGCTCCCGTGCTCTTCCCATTTTTGTTTTATTTTCTTTGTGTGTATTTGTCTGTGCCATTGAATGGTGTTTATTACACAAAGGATAAAAAGGCACAATACCACAACTGGAACAATACACATATAACCCGCACATAGAAGAAACCTATGATATTTTGGTTTGAGCCGAAGTATCAACTAGTCACACTGAAGCACGAAGGGAAGGGAGCAAGTACAGTTGACCCTCGGTTTACATACTGCTCCAAACTCGAACAATTATGTAAGTGCTTTTTTAAGTGTATTTTTGGGGGTCTAAAAGGACTAATCTAATTTACATTATTTCTTATGGGAACAAATTCGTTTGGTAATGGCCCTTGAACAGCATTCTGGAACGAATTAATGGCATAAACCGGGGGTCCACTGTATATATAACACTACTTCTACCTTTATACTACTGCCTCCTCTCGTTCTCCCGGCTCTATCCTCCCCTCTCATATATATATACATTAAGAATCTTCTGTATTGCATATAATGTCATTATTATATCGTTAGTGTATAATATCATTATATATTATTATACACAATACAGGAGGTCCCCAGTGTGTTTGTAAGATGAGAATTTACTGTACTTGCTCCCTTTCCTTCATGCTTCTGTGTGACTAGTTAATGGGCCAAGTCGAACCAAAACGTCATCATGAGTTTCTTTCTCCTGTGTGTGGGTTGTTTGTGTGGTATTTATTACACGTTTGTTTTTAGAGTTGCTTTAGCATGTTTTTGAATAAACAAAAGAATGATTGGATTCTTGAACTCTTTATGGACCACAGCCCAAGTCCAAGTAAAATCTTCTATTTATTCATTGACAGTTGTTCACTATGGGAATCATCGTGCTTATATCGTACAGATAAAACACACTCAGAACACCTTGTTTATCATCATGAGCAGTGCTTACTTCAGGACCTCGACTGATTTTAACATGTATGAAATGAAATGTTTAGAGCACTTCAAAAACATGAGTATGTATACTATGTTAGACATTCCATTAGAATGATTGAAATCTGAGCCATCAGCCAGTCCACTGTACCACAGAGGCTCATCCTGGACCATAGGTTCAAATCCCTCCCACTCCACTGAACTATTACATTCATTCATAATGAATTTTCAGCATTTTGCTTGATATGGTTAGCCAAAAAGAAAGGTTTAGATTGTATGTTAATAAAAAATATACTCCTTTATCTTATGACCTCTAAAGAGACATACTAGAGTACTGCAACACAAATATGATTTACAGTTTGACTTTTGAGCACAAACATTGATATGATCTGAGTTTATAAAGCATTCACCTTCACTGATATCTCACACATTTGTTTGTAAACATGTCTTGATGTGTTTACTGTTACTAAATGTTAGGAGAAAATTAACAAATGTTACGATATTTTTAGTGGAATATGCTTCTTAATGATATTTAAGAAATGGGAAGTTGATTAGGTACCGTATTTTGTGGCAATCAAGGCAGATGAGTGTCAGCCTGTTTGCTGGCACGATGTTTCCAACCAGTTGTACTGTAACGTTAGTAAACAACTGCTGAAGCGTAACACAAAGCCTACCCTTGAGCATATAAGGCACAGGCTGATTTTCCAGGACTTATTCTGGAAAAAAAACCACACCTTATATGCCAGAAAATACGGTATACATGTATGTGGAAAGAAGCCGTGGAAATTATCTAAATTCCTGCCTTGCTTGCTAGGTAATTATCACAAGTCCTAGGTTATACCTCATGAAAACTAATTTACAGTACCTAATTTTCCATTAACATTGAGCTATAGTGTTGCCCAGAATGAGAGAACATACATTCACACAACAACTGCGGCAGTGGCAGTAAGAACGCAAACACTGATACAAGTGTATCAGGTGTAAAAACGAGCACACAGAATCTGTGGCAGTAGCAGGAAGAATGCATTCACTCATGACACCTGTCAGAGTAGCTGTCAGCGTACAGGTGCTTCTCGACTTACTGTATTTTGACTTTACGATGGTGCAAAAGCAATTATTTTTTAAATGAAACTTAAGATAATAACCCAGCATGAAGGCGGAAAGTCCATAATTTGCATTCACTTTACTTTTTGATACTGGTATTTAGTTAAGTAATTATTTGTTTATTTACTTAATTAGTGACAGTAGTTATTTATTTATAAAATTTATCTCTCAGTCCACAGCAGAATTTGAACCTACAAACTCTGCATTCTTCAAATCATACTGTGGACTGAGAGATAATGTTTGTAAATAATTTCACCTGTTTGATAATTACTAAGCATTATTTACTTATTTATTAAGCATATCATATTCACATTCAACTTACAATATTTTTGGCTTACAATGGGTTTGTCGGAACATAACCCCACTAAGCCAAGGAGCACCTGTACGTACACAGCTGCAGCAGTAAGAACGCGCACACTCACACAGCAACGGTGGCAGCAGTGGCAGCAGTTTTAGCACGAGTGTTCATCTGGCTCCTCTTTGTTGCTAGCGGTGCTGATACATTATTATTTTCAAATTTTTCTCTCATTTCTTCAGCATCAAAACTCTCCGAGAGTTTCTCGTTTGTTTCTAAGCTGATGTCACTCTCTGGAGTGTGAGAACGACTCTTACCTGAAATTATTTAAACATAATTACATTGTGCACATCTATATTTATTTGACATAAAAACCTCATTAGGCTAATTACATTACTAATTTTAATTTCTGAACATTCCCTGTAAATCTACAAATAGGTACATTTATACACCATAGGGAGGTTAGCATGGGTCACATGGGGCCTGTGCTAACCTCTCTATGGTGTATAAATATACCTGGATGAATCTTATTGTAGCCCAGCTGGCCCAGTGGCTTAAGCGCTGGCCTGGAGTTTTACATCTTACTTCCCGCCAGTTCAATCCCCACCCGTACTGTGGTTTAACCTGTAATGGCCTTGATAATGTGAAAAATCACAAAAGCCCTTGGAATTTCACTATTTTTTCACAGTGATTGATTTGCATAACTAAACACATCAATTTTTACCTGAGACACATGTAACCTCTTCTTCTCTTAGGCTGTTACCCTCTGTTGAAACCTCTAGATTTTCTTCCTGCGCTTCTCCCTCGTTATTTACCTTGGTTGTGAGTTCGCTCACAGTTATGGCCTCGGCATTAATGTCACAGTGTTTGATGCCTTTCTTGCCTAGTGCAACTATAGCATTTGCAGCTCTGGAAATATAGAAAATTAGATTACGTACATATTTTGTGGTGGCATTTCTTAACTCAATATATACAGTGGTACCCCGTGTTACGATGCCATCATCTTACGTTATTTTCGATAACCGATATTTATAACGTAAAAAATTTGATTGTGATTTACGATGTTTGCTTCGTGTAACGACATTCGTACCGGACGTGTCCGCTTGGCGCCCAGCTGAGCGCGCACTCCAGGGAGCGTCAGTGTGCTATTGTTTACAAGTGAGAGCGACCACCCACCCACACCCACGCATTCATACCAGTATATTGTCATTATTCCACTGTTTTTAGTGCTTGCAACTGCTAAATAAGCCACCATGGGCCCCAAGAAAGCTCCTAGTGCCAAGCCTGTGGTAAAGAATGTGCAAGGAGTGAAGCATTCATGCAGGGAGTGTAGCATTTATGCAGGGAGTGTAGCAGGCATGCAGGGAGTGTAGCAGGGATGCAGGGAGTGTAGCAGGCATGCAGGGAGTGTAGCAGGCATGCAGGGAGTGTAGCAGGCATGCAGGGAGTGTAGCAAAGATGCAGGGAGTGTAGCAGGGATGCAGGGAGTGTAGCAGGGATGCAGGGAGTGTAGCAAGGATGCAGGGAGTGTAGCAGGGATGCAGGGAGTGTAGCAAGGATGCAGGGAGTGTAGCAAGGATGCAGGGAGTGTAGCAAGGATGCAGGGAGTGTAGCAAGGATGCAGGGAGTGTAGCAAGGATGCAGGGAGTGTAACAAGGATGCAGGGAGTGTAGCAAGGATGCAGGGAGTGTAGTAGGCATGCAGGAGTGTAGCATTCATGCAGGGAGTGTAGCATTCATGCAGGAGTGTAGCATTCAAAGAAAAGGCCAGTAACCCCAGAAAAGAACTTAGTACCTGCAGTGTTAATGGAAGGATTCCCTTCAAACACTAGCATACTACTCCACCTTCTTCCCTCCTCCCGTCCTCCACACATCAACAACTCTTCAATAAATGTAAGTGACATGTTATTGTACAATATTTACATGTGTATTTAGGTATTATTCATTAAATTCTGTATTATTTAATGTCAAAAAGTTCTAAAAAATATTTTATTTAACTACTTTTGGAAGTCTTGGACGGATTAAATTTATTTCCATTATTTCTTATGGGGAAAATTGATTCGTGTAACGATTGTTTCGCCTTAAAATATGCCCTCTCTGACGGATTAATATCGTAAGTCGAGGTACCACTGTATTTTTAAATTATAGAAAAAAGCTGGAAAAGATTATTGTGGATATAATGAGTATATCTTGGAGCTTCTGTTATCAACATAGCTGGAAAATATTAATGTGATGACACAGCAAACATTGTGTTGTGTCATCACACCATGGATTCTCATACATAGCATAGCAAACCCTCAATATAACAAACTCGATAAAGCAGACCTTGATATAGCAGACTTCTGAAATAACAAGACAAAATCCACTGAATAAATTGCACTTTCAACTCATTTAATTTCAAAGGTTATTACAATATACTAAGTGTAAACTGTGTGTACAATATTATATCAGGTAAAGTTTACAGTAGAACACTTTAGTGATCTTTTTCCTAATTTCAACATTCTAATTTAACAAACACTTGGAGAATTTCCCCTATTAGTTAATTATACTGAGGCTCTACCAATACAGTACAGTAGTCCCCCGTATCCACAGGGCATACGTTCCAAGATCTACCGTGGATGCCCAAAACTTTGGATAGTAGCGAACCTTATACAGTGGACCCCCAGTTATCGGCCATAATTCATTCCAGAATGCTGTTCAAGTGCCGTTACCAAACGAATTTGTTCCCATAAGGAATAATGTAAATTAGATTAGTCCTTTTAGACCCCCAAAAATACACTTACAAAAGCACTTACAAAAATACACTTACATAATTGTTCGAGTTTGGAGCAGTACGAAATCCGGGGGGTCCACTGTATACCGTATTTCACGGCTTATTAGACACATTTTTTTTTCCATAAAATGTCTCAAAAAAAAAAAAAACAGCCTACGTCCTATAAACTGAAGATCAGTGACGGGAGCTATAAGTTTGGGGTGTGGGGTGGGCTGTAGCTCTCCCAGTTACGTCTGATGCCGAGCCATTGAAACTAAAACAAGTCTTATAAGCCGCGAAATATGGTATACATAAGTTTACAGCTTTTCTTAGGCTTTGAAGAACTGCCAGCATCACTATTTTTGCACTTTGGGGCCATTATTAAGCAACATTAAGGGTTATTTTCACAACAACACTGTGATAATGCGGGCTGTGGTAAACAGCGGATAACTGAAACCGTGGAAACCAAATCTGCTGATACGAGGGTTCTACTGTACAGCAGAGCTCCCATATCCACGGGTCTGGTTTCCATGGTTTCAATTATCCGCTGTTTACCGTAGCCCAAAAATACCGTGGAAACCAAATCTGCTGATACGGGGGTTCTACTGTACAGTAGAGCTCCCGTATCCACTGGTCCGGT
This sequence comes from Cherax destructor, assembly GCA_009830355.1. Taxonomy (NCBI): domain Eukaryota; kingdom Metazoa; phylum Arthropoda; class Malacostraca; order Decapoda; family Parastacidae; genus Cherax; species Cherax destructor. The sequence goes on from WNWK01015594.1 coordinate 13,983, forward strand.
TTCCGCGGTTTCAGTTATCCGCTGTTTACCGTAGACCGAAAATAACCCTTAATTTTACTTAATAATGGCACCAAAGCACAGAACTGTAGTGATGGTGGCAGTTCTTCAAAGCCTAAGAGAAGCCATGAAGTGCTTCCAATCAGTAAAACAGTGCTAATTCTCGATGTATTGTACGTAATTTATCAATTGAGCTTTAGGTACACGTATGTAAACGAAAAAAGACATACAGGGTTAACTACTGTTAAGTAAAAGAACACAAGTGCAACTAATGTGACATTTTATTGTGGCAATGTTTTCACTCTCCAGGAGCTTTATCAAGCTGTAACAGCTTGATAAAGCTCCTGGAAAGCGAAACGTTCCCACAATAAAATGTCACGTTAGCTGCACTTGTGTCCTTTCACCTAACATATTGTCGGTAATTCTACCAACATTAATATAGTGCTAACTACTATCCACGGTTTCGGTATCCACAGCGGGTCCTCGGGACTTATCCCCCGCAGATAAGGAGGTACACTATTACGAAAGTACACTATTATTCTACCCTATGATAAGAAGCACAAGTACAGATTTGTTAATAATGACATGAACAAAACAGCCTGGTTGAACCTGTCATTACCTATTTGTAATTACCTATTTGTGATTACCTATTTATAATTATTTGTGATTTACTTATTTGTGATTACCTATTTGTGATTACCTGTTTGTGAATGCCTATTTGTGGCTCTAGGAGAAAAATTGATGGGCTGAACACTCCAGGCTGAGGGACTGATTACCTCAAACTCCTCATCTTCCACCTTTTTTCTGCACTGGACTGAAGAAGCCACTGCATGGCAAAAAGGTTCCAGAATAAAGATACCCAAATGTTGCACAAGTGACTCAGTTACCACCACCACCCATACAAGTTATTTAATACAAGCAAGGGGGGGCATACAACACCTCGGGGGTCATACAACACCTCGGGGGTCATACAACACCTCAGGGGTCATACAACACCTGGGGGGTCATACAACACCTGGGGAATGGGAGTCAATTAGGTTAGATCCAAGGAAGGGAAGAGCAGGTCCAATTTGTTGGATCAAGAGCCTCTCACTGGTAACAAGACAGCTTCTCTGAGTGGGACCTCTAATACAATTACAGTATACTACCTCCCTTGAGTGGGACCTCTCATACATTTACAGTATACTACCTCCCTTGAGTGTGACCGCTCATACAAGTACAATATACTACCTCCCTTGAGTGTGACCTCTCATACAAGTACAGTATACTACCTCCCTTGAGTGGGACCTCTCATACAATTACAGTATACTATACCTCCATTGAGTGTGACCTCTCATACAAGTACAGTACAGTGGACCCCCGAGTTTCGTAAAAACTTCACTCCTGAAGTCTGCTCAAGTGCCATTACCGAACGAATTTACTCCCTTAAGGAAAAATTTCACGTAGGTTAGTCTATTTCAGACCCCCAAAAATACACTTCCACAAGAACTTACAAAATTATACTTACATAATTGCACGATTTCCGGGGTATTCGTTAACCGAGGGTCCACTGTATACTACCTCCCTTGAGTGGGACCTCTCATACAAGTGCAGTATACTACCTCCCTTGAGTGTGACTTCTCATACAAGTACAGTATACTACCTCCCTTGAGTGGGACCTCTCATACAAGTACAGTATACTACCTCCCTTGAGTGTGACCTCTCATACAAGTACAGCCTCTCCTCACTTAGCAACGTACTCGTTTACCGATGTCTCGGACTTACAACGGGCTCTCTGACCAGTATTCATACCTAAATAATGTATGTATTAGAGCTGATTTCCTCTATTCTGTTTATTTCAGTATACAGTACACTACTGTATAAACATTTAAAAATATACCAGAAATGTTATAAATGGTGCAAAGGTGACATTAAAACAATATCAAAGATGGTTGACACAAACTCACTACCATTATAGTATGCTCCTCACTTAGCGACAAATTCGTTTAACGATGTGGTTTCAGGAACGGAACTCCGTCGTTAAGTAAGGAGAGGCTATACAGTATACAGTGGACCCCCGGTTTTCGTACTGCTCCAAACTTGAACAATTATGTAAGTGTATTTTTGTAAGTGCTTTTGTAAGTGTATTTTTGGGGGTCTAAAATGACTAATCTAATTTACATTATTCCTTATGGGAACAAATTCTTTCAGTAACGGCACTTGAACAGCATTCTGGAACGAATTAATGACGAAATCCGGGGGTCCACTGTACTACCTCTCCTGAGTGGGACCTCTCATACAAGTACAGTATACTGCCTCCACTAAGTGGGACCTCTCATACAAGTACAGTATACTATCACAAACCTGTATGACTTATTGACTTCTTTCTGCATGTCCACATCATACTTATGATACTTCTCATACATGCTGATGATAAGATCTCTCTCCTCTTCGGAATATTCTTCGAGCGATGGATGGAAGCGTTTGGCATGTTTGACGTAAGTGTTTTTTCTGGGACCGTCATACGACTTGAAGGTAGTGAAGCACAGCATGCAAATGCTCATGTTGGTCCGTGTGTCGTAATCCACCAAGAGTTGCCGTCGCCATTCCTCCTGAGGTTAAATAGACATTACAATAATAATAATAATAATAATAATAATAATGATAATAATAATCTTTATTTTCTACAAGTACATGATACAACTTATACAGACCATAGCTGACATAGCTTCTGGTTATGCAGAGCATTTCTGGCAAACTAGGTCAATTTTGTCCCTAGGATGTGACCCACACCAGTCCACTAACACCCAGGTACCTACTTACTGCTAGGTGAACAGTGACAGCAGGTGTAAGGCAACTAACACCCACATACCTACTTACTGCCAGGTGAACAATGACAGCAGGTGTAAGGTAACTAACACCCAGGTATCTACTTACTGCTAGGTGAACAGGAACAGCAGGTGTAAGGTGACTAACACCCAGGTACCTACTTACTGCTGGTGAACATGGACAGCAGGTGTCTTAAGGAAATACATCCTAATGATTCCACCTGAACCAGGAATCGAACCTCAGACCTCAGTGTGAGAGCTGAGTGTACTACCAATCGGCCTATGGGACACCCTTAATAATGTGTGTGAGTGTTAGATAGGAATGAGTGGAGATAAATGGCTTTTGAAACTTGATGAGCTGTTGGAGTGTGAGCTACCTGGAGAGTCTACCTGGAGAGAATTCCAGGGGTCAACGCCCCCGCGGCCCGGTCTGTGACCAGGGTAATATTTTGTGAAGGGATTCAGGGAAACCAGTTAGCAGGACTTGAGTCCTGGAGATGGGAAGTACAGTACCTGCACTTTAAAGGAGGGGTTTGGGATATTTGCTGCTTAGAGTGACCTTCAAAACTAGAATGCCAAGCCCGTGATAAATCTCTTCAAATTGTTGTTCTCTCTAGGCTGGAATATTGTTGTACACTAACAGCCCTTTTCATGGCAGGTGAAAACGGCACATATAAGTACGATAAAGCTCCTAAATTACAGGGAACAATTGAAGTCCCTTGACCTGTACTCCCTGGAATGCAGGCGAGAAAGATACATGATAATAGTCCCAAATCTGCACACAAAAATCACTCCCTACAAAAGCAAAAGACTGGACAGGAGATGCAACATCTCCCCAATGAAAAGCAGGGGTGCCACAAGTACACTAAGAGACAACACAATAAGTGTCAGGGGCCTAGGACTATTCAACTGCCTCCCAGCATACATAAGGAGGATTACCAATAGACCCCTGGCTGTCCTCAAGACCCCTTGCTGTCTTCAAGAAGGTGCTGGACAGACACCTAAAGTCAGTACCTGACCAGCCGGGCTGTGGCTCCTATGTTGGTTTATGTGCAGCCAGCAGTAACAACCTGGATGATCAGGTCCTGATCCACCATGAGGCCTGATCATGGACCAGGCCATAGGGGCATTGACCCCCGGAACACCCTCCAGGTATATCGCAGGTATACATCTAAACTGACATATCTGCACGCCTCTGGCAAGAGGGTGTTGGAGTGAGTGATGATCAAAGTGTTTTTTCCTTTTTTTGGGTCATCCTGCATCAGTGGGAAAATGGCCAATGTGTTAAAAATATAACAATAATAAGGGATTCAGCAAAACCGGTTAGCCAGACTTGAGTCCTGGAGATGGGACAGCAGGTATAAGAAAACATGCCCAACATTTCAACCCGTGTTGGGAATTGAACCCCAGACAGATTGAGGCAAGTGCATTGCTAACCAAGCCACAGCACATCATAACCCACTGCTTGGAAGTTCACTTTGTTCACTTTTTTCACAGTGGTTGTTCTGCATATTGTGATATCACCTGTTTACTGTGATCTTGTTGAATTTGAATAATGTAATGGCTAGGAAAAGGACAGAACATGATGGGAAATAATAATATGAATAGAGTAAATTAATCATGATATTTAGAGATTTTGACATTACAAAATATAACAATAGTAATTACCATCATAGACATGCCCCGCTTTACAAAGCTTTTGCTTCACAGTGCTTCGCTTTACAGTGCTTCACTTGCACAGTGCTTTTCTTTTACAGCGCTTCGCTTTTACAGCGCTTTGCTTAACAGCTCTTTACTAATATGGCTGTTTTCAATTATGTATACTCATTCTTCATTTATTCAGACTTCCTACAATAAATATATTCACCACTCACTACAGTGGACCCCCGAGTTTCGTACACCCCGGAAATCGTACAATTATGTAAGTATAATATTGTAAGTGCTTGTGGAAGTGTATTTTTGGGGGTCTGAAATAGACTAACCTACATGACATTTTTCCTTAAGAGAGTAAATTCGTTCGGTAATGGCACTTGAGCAGACTTCAGGAGTGAAGTTTTTACGAAACTCGGGGGTCCACTGTATAAGCTAAGGAGGCTAAAAATATCTTAAGGTAGGTAATGTGTGTACTGTATATGCATTTTTTAGGCCTAGCTCTAGTGCTCATTTAATATGATAGTGTAAACATGTTATCAGGTTTTTATATACATTTGAAAGTGAAAAAAAGTATATGTTTCACTTTACAGCAATAGCCTGGAGCCTATCCTGCTGTATAAGCAGGGCCCTCCTGTACCTACTTGCTGCTAGGTGAACAAGGGCAGTAGGTGTAGGGAAACATGTTTGTGTTAAGGATCCAAACACAGACCCTCAGTATGTGAGCATCAAGACAGTGATTGATTAAATGAAGGTGAATGTGTTTTCTCTTTTTTGGGGGGATCACCTGCCTCAGTGGAAGATGGCTGGTGTTTGAAAAAAAAACTACACAGATAAAACTTACTTTAAATGTTCTCATGTTGATAGTAACTCTCTGAGAATTTGAGGACGCCGGCTCCCCTGTAGGCGTTCCTTCAGCAACTTGTTGTAGGATGCTGTGGAAGTACGGCGTGACCTTCTCCTCACTGCTCTCCGAGAGAGGAGTGACGGAAGCACCAGTTGTGGCATTTATGGTATTGTTTAGGATGATCGGCACTCTGCATGCCGATACCACATTAATATCCTCCAGTGCCCCACTACTGGGCACTTGAGTTGCTGTTGTGGTAGTGGCTGGGGGTATAACCGGTGCCACGGGAACGACGATTAAATCACTAGGAGTTTCTGGGGCACTCTGAGTGTCACTCTCGTCGCTGATCATCGCTACGTCCTCCATGATGGTGATATCACTGAAAGTTATTAACATCAAGCTTAGCTACTTTTAAACATTGGAATAGTTAACAATAAAAAAGAGTATCCACTTTAAAATGTAAATGAAAATATGTGCAAGCACATGAAAGCACTCAGGCTTTATTTCCTATTTTCACTGTGGTATTTTACACATCTTACTATGTGTCTTTAAATCTGTAGATTATTATTAATATTATTATTATTTTCATCAAGCAGCCATATCTTACCAAGGCAGGATGACCTAAAAAGAAAAACAAGTCTCTCTCTTTAAATTTAATAACTCATACAGAAGAAGAGGTTACTAGCCCCTTGCTCCCGGCATTTCAGTCGATTCCGATGACAGGCACGCCTTATGGTGTATTATTATTATTTAAGGAAAAATAATAAGATTTCTCCATGAATCTGTTTAAATATTTTACTTTTCCTACAATACCATCTGTGTTACATAAATATACAGTGGTACCTCGAGTTACGATGGTCCCCAAAATCACCCTTTTATGTAAGTTTATTTTTTTAAATGCTTTTGTAAGTATATTTTTGGGGGTGTAAAAGGACTAGTCTATTTTACATTATTCCTTATGGGGATAAATTCGTTTGGTAATGGCACTTGAACAGCATTCTCGAATGAAAAAATATCGTAACTCGAGGTACCACTGTATATACAATACTTTACTGTATAAAATACTAGTATAATAATATGTATATTGTCCAGAGGGAAGTGAAACAGAATTCTCCTCCATAAGCCATGCATGTCGTAAGAGGCGACTAAAATGCCGGGAGCAAGGTGCTAGTAACCCCTCTCCTGTATATTCTTTCTTTCTTTCAACACGTCGGCCGTTTCCCACCGAAGTGGGGTGGCCCAAAATGAAAAACGAAAGTTTCCCATTTTACATTTAGTAATATATACAGGAGAAGGGGTTACTAGCCCCTTGCTCCCAGCATGTAAGTCGCCTCTTACGACTCGCATGGCTTACGGAGGAAGAATTCTGTTCCACTTCCCCATGGAGATAAGAGGAAATAAGAACAAGAACTAGTAAGAAAATAGAAGAAAACCCAGAGGGGTGTGTATATATATGCTTGTACATGAATGTGTAATGTGACCTAAGTGTAAGTAGAAGTAACAAGACATGCCTGAAATCTTGCATGTTTATGAGACAGAAAAAAGACACCAGCAATCCTACCATCATGTAAAACAATTACAGGCTTCCGTTTTACACTCATTTGGCAAGACGGTAGTACCTCCCTGGGTGGTTGCTGTCTAACAACCTACTACCTAGGTCTCCTGTATATATTACTAAATTTAAAAAGAGAAACTTTCATTTTTCATTTTGGGCCACTCTGCCTTGGTGGGATATGACCAGTTAGTTGAAAAAAGAAAGAAGAATATACAGTGGACCCTCGGTTTTCGTTGAAAATTCTTTCCAGAATGCTGTTTGAGTGCCGTTACCGAACGAATTTGTTCTCATAAGGACAAATGTAAATTAGATTAGTCATTTCAGACCCCCAAAAATACACTTACAAAAGCACTTACGAAAATACACTTACATAATTGTTCGAGTTTGGAGGTGAACGAAAACCGAGGGTCCACTGTATATATTTTAGTTATGACTGCCCTTACCTAGAAACCTCAATCTTCTCAATCTTGACAGAAGATTTCTGAGTAGTTGCCTCCATATCTTGATTATTATGTTGTTCTGGTTGAGCTTCTTCAGTGTGCAAACCTACAGCTGCCTTTTCTGCTAATGATATAGCTTCTGGTAGATGAGAAGTCTGTGTTGATGAGATACTTTGTGATGTGATAACAGAAGTAGATGCATTAGGAGGTAGGCTAAGGTTCATCAGAGGGATGTGGAACGCTGGGTGGGCAGGCAGGGTGGTTGTTCGAGAAGATTCGGTCGTTCTAGCACGTTTGGCTGCCGGAGGAATAATGACCTGATCTTGGGTTATCATCACCGAAGACTCGCGGATTGCCGCAGCTTCGCGTAAGGCCGCCTCTCGTGCCTCCCGCCGAGCTTCCCGCCTCTCCTCCTTCTTGCTTCGCTCGGTGGCAGCATACAGGAGGTCGTCCAAACGATTACGTCTCTCCTGTCTCTCCTGAGGCGTTTCATCATGGATATTTTTTAACGAACCGTTGAAAGATAAGTTAAGAGGTGATGGGTCCCGCTCTAGTGGATCAGGTAGCTGATTATGAGGTGATATACTCTGTGGAATTACTCCATACATCCCTACAGGATACTCAGTCCCCACAGTATATATTGGAGCAGAATGGCAATTACTGGGTCTTGACCTTCCTCTGCTGTGATGTCTTTGGTTATCTCCATCACTCAGAGACTTCTGTTCGCCACCACTTGTTACAGATGAAACTTCCGCCAGTCCCTTAATTTTGAGACTCTCTGCTGTTCTGAGGAGAGACGCAAGGTTCTCCTGGTCAACGTTCACTTCGCCGTGGTAGATGAAGTGTATGAGGGATGCCACATCTTGCGGGTGAGGACCATCCAGCACAACAATTGGAGAGTTTCCTGGGGGTAGCGCACCAAGCAAATTTTCAAAGTGACTGCTGGATGCACACAGCACCAGTTTGTGCAATCTCCAAACCTCTCCTGAAATGATTTTAGAGATATAATAAAGGCATATACAGATGCAGAACATCAATATGATACATAAAATATATTATGTATAATATGCATAGATATCAAGTAGCATGGATACGCAAATGCAATAAGTAGGGAATTCATAGAGGTACAGTAGGACCCCCGTATCCACAGGAATATGTTCCAAGGACCTGCCATGGATACTGAAACCGTGAATATGTAGTAGCAAACAATATACAGTGGACCCCCAGAAATCGAACATAATTTGTTCCAGAATGCTGTTCGAGTGCCGTTACCGAACGAATTTGTTCCCATAAGGAATAATGTAAATTACATTAGTCTGTTTCAGACCCCCAAAAATACACTTACAAAAATACACTTACATAATTGTTCGAGTTGGGAGCTGTACAATTTCCGGGGGTCGACTGTATATAAGTCCTATACATACCTATTATAAAGTTTAATTGATAAATTATGCACAATAGGTGGAGAATGATCACTTTTTCACTGATGGGAAGCACTTCATGGCTTCTCTGAGGCTCTGAAGAACTGCCAGCTTCTCTACTTTTGCACTCTGGGGCCATTATTATGAAAAATTAAAAGGTATTTCTGGGGCACAGTAAACTATGGATAACTGAAACCACAAATACCAAATCAGTGGATACGAGGGTTCTACTGTATTGACAGGCGTGGGTGGTGAAATAGAATTGATAGGCCTTACACTCACTTAATGACTGTTACTTTGTAAGTTTCTTAATATCAACAATAACTCACTAAATCATAATAACACAACTGCAAACAAGTCACAAAGTTCATTACCTTTGTAACTTGTTCAGCTATCAAAACTTTGGGGCCCAGTCCCTGGACCAATTATGTACCTCTGTAATCTTTTGACTACCGCCCCACAGGATGGGTATGGGGGGCATAATCAAGATATTAAACTAAACTAAGAACTGCAATCAAGTCACAAAATGCATTGGCCTGTGAGTTTTGGGGCTTGCTTGGAGTGGGTTTAACTCACTTGTTCCCTGGTTTATCAACGATAAATTCTAATTACAGCATAGTGATTATATTCTAATATTTGTCCTCACCAGGTACACAGTACCCATGTATAACAGATGAAAACTATTTCTGGAAGTATACCACTCGAGGTTTACACCTCCCCACCAATTTTTCGAACAAATTTCAAGCCATATCAGTGCTATAGTTACAATCAGTAACAAAGATACAAACTGAAATTAGACACATATACAACATTTGGGTATCTATAATGTAGACATTTCGCCAACCAGGACATAATTTGAAGACAGCAGAACTATATATAGAAGATAAATAAACCAAAAAATATGAGGTAATGAGGTAATCAGTCCCTCAGGGACTGATTACCTCATATTTTTTGGTTTATTGTATTATAGTGGTACCTCTACTTACGAGCTTAATTCGTTCCAGACGGCTATTCAAGTGCCGATACCAAAGGAATTTGTTCCCATAAGAAATAATGAAAATTAGGTTAATCCATTTCAGACCCCCAAAAATACACTTACAAAAGCACCTACAAAAATACACTTACATAATTGTTCGAGTTGGGAGCTGCTCATAAGTAGAGGTACCACTGTACTCAGTAGCTCCTACATTTTTAGCTTTAAATAATTGTCTTAATCCATAAAGTGGTACCTCGGCATACAAGCAGCTCCCAACTCGAACAATTATGTAAGTGTATTTTTGTATAAGTGCTTTTGAAAGGGTATTTTTGGGGGATCTGAAACGGATTAATCTAATATACATTATTCCTTATGGGAACAAATTTGTTCGGTATCGGCACTCGAACAGCCTTCTGGAATGAATTAAGCTCATACTTATTAGTGGTTAACAGTAATTTTTTTTTTAATTTTTGATAATAGCAACAGCTTAATTCTGTACATACCTTCTGTAAATAATTATTTACATCCTCCTTTACTTTATGAATACATACAAATATCGATCCTGATATTAACCTCTTATTGAACTGCACAAATAATCCTAACAGTAATTGCCATTACTACACTGCTAGTCAGGCTAAAACTCTACTCAGTGCCAGTAAGAACATTACAGCTTTCAACTACAGTGGTACCTCGAGTTACGAGCTTAATTCGTTTCAGAAGGCTGTTTGAGTGCCGATACCAAACGAATTTGTTCCCATAAGGAATAATGTAAATTAGATTAATCTGTTTCAGACCCCCAAAATTACACTTACAGAAGCACTTACAGAAATACACTTACATAATTGTTCAAGTTGGGAGCTGCTCGTAAGTCGAGGTACCACTGTATAATGTTATCGCTGAGTAAACACTATGATGACCTCCTTGCATTACTGAAGTCTCTAAATGCTATATAACTTTCATTATTCTTACTGAAACCTGCTGGCTCAAACAAGATTTGACAGACATATTTACCATACCTAGTTACACAGCCATACATAACTGCAGGCCTGAACAACTAGGAGGCAGCAGTGCCATCTACTACTCTGATGAACTGGAATGTACGAAATTTACTTGCACACGAGACGACAATGGTGAATATATAATAGCTAAATTCACATCAAAAAAACTTAAAAACCCTGTATAACAGTTGGAGCAGTCTACAGATTACCATACACAAATACTTACACTTTAGTGAGTAACCTTAGAAACATGATAACTGAGTCAGAGTTGAATAAACACCACCTGATACTTACAGGAGACTTCAACATAAACCTCATCCAAGCAACTGACCCTCCAGTAGCTGATTTTACAAACACTATGAACAACTGCTTGTTGCTACCCTCTATAACTAAGCCAACAAGAATCTGAGACAAGTGCCTCATTACTTGACCATATCTGGACCAACACGATATCCCCACTACAAGCAGGTTATAATTACAGATAACACTACAGACCACTACCCCACCTTCCTCATAACTAACTTATGTAAACTGCCTCAACACTTGAGTGAGTCACTAGTAAATAATTTAATATTAGCAAATAGGTGGCATTAACTGGCAGAGAGCTAGCAGACAGCCATAATATTGATGAAGATGTCAAAGTTCTTTTACATAAAACACAAAACCTCTATAACATGTATTGTCCAATCAAAACAAAGCAGATCACAGCAAAGAGACCAAACAGCTCATGGCTAACAAACAGTATTCTCATTGATAAAAAGCACCAATATGAAAAACTGTTCAGATTAGGCCTGATTACTAAAGAACTAACTAAATAAAAGGTACAGTGGACCCTTGAAAATCGGCTCCTTTGAATATCGGCGAATTTGAAAATAGGCCACTTTTTTGGCAAAATATTGGCTTGATTTTCGTCCGTTGGCTTAAAAATCGGCGGTTGTCTGAAACGCATCCGAGCGGCCTCCCAGCTGCCTGGGCACACAAACACCATTCAGCATCAGTGTGCCATTGTTTACCAGCGAGTGACGATCACCTCACGCGTTCATACGATACATTTCTTAAAATTTCATTCGTTTTAGTGCTTGCAACTGCTAAATAAGCCACCATGGGCCCAAAGAAAGCTCCTAGTGCCAGCTCTTTGCTAAAGAAGGCGAGAAACACGATAGAATTCAAGAAAGAACACACCAGACAGGGTACTTCCCCACACCAGGCAGGGTACTTCCCCACACTAGGCAGGGTACTTCCCCACACCAGGCAGGGTACTTCCCCACACAAATCAGCCAGGGTACTTCCCCACACTAGGCAGGGTACTTCCCCACACCAGGCAGGGTACTTCCCCACACAAATCAGCCAGGGTACTTCCCCACACCAAGCTCAAACAAATGTCTTATTTTAGGTTAAATGTTTTATTTTAGGTTAATATAGACATTTTCATTACTCCATCTATGATATTTTCTTCAAAATTATATAAGAAACATGTTACATATCATATAGCATATAAACATTGATACAATGTTTACATGCTATCGAGTGGTGAGTCGGGTGGAGAGTAAACATTACGTTTTCTCTGATGCAGCGTTAGACAAAACTGTAAATCTGGCATCTGGTGCAGTAACCGCCCATCATACGTGTTTGTTTACAATTCTCGGCATGAATTATTTATTACTTCTCCCTTCGTTTATGATGGCATCTAAAGGTAGTTGTTAGAAACGATTAAACTCAGTGAACATGGTAATAATATGGCTGTGTAGTGTAATAATATGGCTGTGTAGTGAAGCCCCGGGTGGGGGCTACATACGTGTACCTACGTCTACAGGCTACCTACACTGAATTCCTACAAATAAATACTACACACCTCTCTCCCTACATTAAGACTAACAAATATTTTAAAGTAAGTAATGAATGTACTGGGGCAGTAAAAGACAAAGAAGGAAGTAACCCCGGAAAAGGACTTGGTACCTGAAGTCTATGGAAGGGAATTCCCCTTCCAAACAATAGTAACTCTTAAATCCTCTACCCTCCTCCTGTCTTCCACACATCAACAACTCTTCAATAAAGGTAAGTGTCAAGTTATTACTGTTTTATATTTCATGTCTCATTGTTTTCTGTGTAGATAAATGTACATTTTATGTAAAAAAAAAAAATTTAAATACTTTAGGATGTCTGGAACAGATTAATTTGATTTACATTATTTCTTATGGGGAAAATGGTTTTGAAAGTCGTCCATTTTGAAAATATGTGTAGCGGTCCGTACCAGACCTGTCCGCTTGCCTGCGTTTGCGTGCCTCGCCGCACAGGATGCCAGTCTAGCGTTGTTTACACTTGGGTGAACAATACCCAGCGCGCTCTTTCAAACATTCACAATACATCTGTTGTGTTTATTGGTGGTTTAGTGATTGTCACTGTGAAATAAGTCACCATGGGTCCAAAGAAGCTTCCTAGTGGCACACCTGTGGTAAAGAGAGTGAGGAACACCATCGAACTGAAGAAAGAGATTGTTGAAAAATATAAGAGTGGCGTACATGCGAGTGAGCTTGCCAGGATGTACGGAAAAAACAATCTACAGTGGACCCCCGAGTTTCGTAAGGTTCTTATTTCGTAAACATCGTGTTTCGTAAGCTTTTTCGATTTCGAGAATCGTAAAATGGCTAGTGTTTCGTAACGTATTAGACCTGTCTGCCTGCTCCGCGCCTGCGCGGGACGCAGGACGCCGCCAGTGAAGTGTTGTTTACCATTAAGAGAACATTACCTAGCGCGCTCTTTCAAACACTCACACTACATGGACCAGCAGGTCATTGCAAACTTCAAGAAACTGTACACCAAAGCAGTGTTTCAGAAGTGCTTTGATGTGACCAATGACTCTGAATTGACCCTAAGAGAGTTCTGGATAGATCACTTCAATATCATGCATTGCAAAGGCCTTATAGGTAAGGCTTGGGAGGGAGTGACTTCCAGGACTTTGAACTCTGCTTGGAGACCACTGTGGCCGGATTGTGTTGAAAAGAGGGATTTTGAAGGATTTGAGGCTGACCCTGTGCCTGTTGTGGAAGATATTGTGGCATTGGGGAACAGCCTGGGGTTGGAGTTGAGTAGTGAGGATGTGGAAGAGTTGGTGGAGGAGCACAGGGTAGAGCTAACAACTGAAGAGCTGCAAGAGCTGGAACTGGAACAGCATCAGACCAGAGTTGAGGTTATTGATTCACAGGAGGAGGAAGAGGGAGTGAAGGAGGTGCCTTCTTCACGGATTAAGGAAATTTGTTCCAAGTGGAACGATGTGCAAAGTTTTGTTGAACAATTTCACCCTGAGCAAGCTGAAATGAGCCATCTGTTCAACCAGTTCAGTGACAGAGCCATGTTGCACTTCAGGAAAATGTTAAACAGGCACCACAAACAGAGAACTCTGGACAGTTATTTTCTGCGACAGGGTTCTAGTGACTCTCAAGCTGGTCCTAGTGGGATTAAAAGACAAAGAAGGGAAGTAACCCCAGAGAGGGACTTGTTACCTGAAGTCCTTTTGGTGGGGGATTCCCCTTCCAAACACTAACACCTCCCCCTGTCCTCCTCCCTATCTTCCAGATGCCAGTAACTCTCTTCAATAAAGGTAAGTAAATGTTATTTTAAATGTTTAATTATAAATTTAATATATATTACATATACTACTTTATATATACTATTTATAACTGTTTTGTGAATGTAAAAGTATAGTTAATCTTTACAAAATTAATTTTTTGTGAATATTTTTGGATGTCTGGAACGGATTAATTGTATTTACATTATTTCTTATTGGAAATAAGGTTTCGAGTTACGAATTTTTCGTGTTGAGGTCTAGCTCCTGGAACGGATTAAGACCATTAGTCGAGGGACCACTGTACTTATGTCTTCTTCCACTCAAACCCGGCAATACTTAGAGACACTGTAAACAACAAGCTGCAAAAAATATCTACTTGGCTGACGACCAACAAACTCACTCTTAATATAGACAAAACATACTTCATGCTGTTTGGAAACAGAGCCTTTAATATCCAACTTAACATATCAATAAATGGTTCCCCCATTACAAGACACACTGAGGGTAAATTTCTATGTCTTCACCTTGACTGTAATCTTAAATTTCATTCCCACATCCAGCATATATCCAAGAAAATCTCCAAATTAGGAGGAATCCTTTTCAAGATACAGTACTATGTACCCCAAATGACACTCCTTACTCTTTACCACTCTCTAATACATAGATCCCTATCTCACCTTTGGTATTTGTGCCTGGGATCGACCACAGCCAACCATCTTAAACCTTTAATAACCCAACAAAAAGTTGCTGTGCGGATGATTCCCAGCTCTTGTGCCAGACAGCACACCCCACCACTCTTCAAAAGCTTGAACCTACTAGTAAATATACGAGACATACACTCATATTATTGTGCCTATTATATACTATACAGAACATTAAACTCCAATATAAACCCTCCACTTAAACTTCTTCTTGATAGCTACAACAGAATGCAGTCACAACACAAGATTTTGCCTTTGCCTTTGAATAGGCCTTTACTTATTCACCCATCACAAGACTCACAGAGGGAAAATTCCTAGGAATCCACATTGACAGTAGCCTTAAATTCCAAACACACATACAACAAATTTCCAAGAAAATCTCAAAGACAGTAGGCATGTTATCTAAGATACACTACTATGTGCCTCAATCAGCTCTCCTTGCACTATATCATTCACTCATCTACCCTTATCTCACCTATGGAATCTGTGCATGGGGATCAACAACATTAAATCACCTTAGACCACTCATAACCCAGCAAAAGGCTGCAGTCAGAATGATAACAAATTCCTGCTCTAGACAGCATACTCCACCAATATTCAAAAGCCTAAAACTACTCACCATAAAGAACATTCACACTTATTCTTGTGCCTACTACATACATAAAACTCTACACTCTAATATAAACCCTCCGCTCAAAATTCTCCTCACCAACTTTAATAGGACCCATGACCACAACACAAGGCACAGATCACTTTTTGATATACCCTGTGTCCATATCAACCTATGTAAAAATTCTATGCACATAAAGGGCCCCAGAATCTGGAATTCATTACCAGTAAATACTAAAATAACCTTGTCTGAAAATCATTTTAAGACTCTTCTCAAAAAACACCTACTCACCCTAAACTAAATACTCATACTGTAAATTACTTTCACAAATGCTCAATGTTATTTTCCTTAAGATAATTTCAATTTTTACTATTATATTACCATCCTACTAAACACTTACTACAATGTAATATCATCATATTGTTATTTGAACAATGTAATATCATCATCTTGTAATTTGAACAATCTAGTATTTAAATAAAACAAACTCAATCAATTTCTCTAATATTATGTTCATAGTCTATAGGCCATTAGATTAAGCTGCCCTTAATGCCATGGCATGTCAGTGGCTCTCCTTGCACTTCAGTTTATGATTGTAACTACAAAACCTATAAACTTGCAATGAAATAAATATCTGAATCTGAATTTGAATTATGGGTGTGGGGTTTATAATAAAACTGTTAAACTGATAAGGCACTCTTTGACATCCCACGTGTCAGTTTTACACTATGTAAAAATGCAATGCACATAAAGGGCCCAAAGATCTGGAATTCACTACCTGAACCGGAAAAAGATCTGACCGCATGCAAGTTTAGGGCTATGCTTAAAAATCATCTCATCTGTTAGTACTAAACAACACAACTTCTAATCAGTATGAAGCAACTCTCAAAAATATTATATGACCTCTAGTTTATTAAAACATCTGCCAATCCAAAAAACATTACTGTTTGAACCATTATTTGTAATACAGTGGTACCTCAAGTTACGATGGTCCCCAAAATCGCCCTTTTATGTAAGTTTATTTTTTTAAATGCTTTTGTAAGTATGTATATTTTTGGGGGTGTAAAAGGACTAGTCTATTTTAAATTATTCCTTATGGGGATAAATTCGTTTGGTAATAGCACTTGAACAGCATTCTCGAACGAAAAAATATCGTAACTCGAGGTACCACTGTATTGTTATTTATGTGCAACTTCAAGATTATTATTCTTATAAACCTCCACCTTGACTACCTCACATTAGTATTAACATTAAATAAAGATTTTTAATACAAGTTAACCACTATTATCTTGTCTACATTTAAGTAGTTTTTAAGTACAGCCTCTCCTCACTTAACGACAGAGTTCCGTTCCTAAGACCACGCCAGTAAACAAATTCGTCGCTAAGTGAGGAGCATACTATAATAGTAGTAGTTTGTGTCAACCATCTTTGATATTGTTTTAATGTCACCTTTGCACCATTTATAACATTTCTGGGATATTTTTAAATGTTTATACAGCAGTGTACAGTGGACCCTCGGTTAACGAATACCCCGGAAATCGTACAATTATGTAAGTATAATATTTTAAGTGCATGTGGAAATGTATTTTTGGGGGTCTGAAATAGATAACCTACGTGACATTATTTCTTAAGGACGTAAATTCGTTCGGTAATGTCACTTGAGCAGGCTTCTGGGATGAAGTTTTTTCGTTAACCGAGGGTCCACTGTACTGTATATTGTAATAAACAAAATACAGGAAATCAGCTCTAATACATTATTTAGGTATGCATACTGGTCAGAGACCCTGTCTTAAGTCCGAGTCGTCGGTAAACGAGTACAGTGGAACCCCAACTAATGTAAGCTCCATTTTTTTTTTTTTTCAACAAGTCGGCCGTCTCCCACCGAGGCAGGGTGACCCAAAAAGAAAGAAAATCCCCAAAAAGAAAATACTTTCCTCATCATTCAACACTTTCACCACACTCATACATAATCACTGTCTTTGCAGAGGCGCTCAGATACGACAGCTGAGAATAGTCCCTCCCAGCTGTCACCATCCCAGACCCCTCCTTTAAAGTGCAGGCATTGTACTTCCCATTTCCAGGACTCAAGTCCAACTAAATCAATTACAGTGGACCCCCGGTGTTCGTCCTGCTCAAAACACGCTCTTTTATGTAAGTTTATTTTTTTAAATGCTTTTATAAGTGTAGTTTTGGGGGTCTTAAAGGACTAGTCTACTTCATATTATTTCTTAAGGGAATAAATTCGGTTGGTAATGGCACATGAACAGCATTCTGTTACGAAAAATGGACGAACACCGGGGTCCACTGTAACTGGTTTCCCTGAATCCCTTCACAAAATGTTACTCTGCTCACACTCCAACAGATCGTCATGTCCCAAAAACCATTCGTCTCCATTTACTCCTATCTAACACGCTCACACATGCTCGCTGGAAGTCCAAGCCCTCGCCCACAAAACCTCCTTTACCCTCCTCCAACCTTTCTAGGACGACCCCTACCCCGCCTTCCTTCCCTACAGATTTATATGCTCTCCAAGTCATTCTACTTTGATCCATTCTCTCTAAATGACCAAACCACCTCAACAACCCCTCTTCAGCCCTCTGACAAATACTTTTAGTAACTCCACACCTTCTCCTAATTTCCACATTCCGAATTTTCTGCATAATATTTACACCACATATTGCCCTTAAACAGGACATCTCCACTGCCTCCAGCCTCCTCCTCGCTGCAGCATTTGCAACCCATGCTTCACACCCATATAAGAGTGTTGGTACCACTATACTTTCGTACATTCCCTTCTTTGCCTCCATGGATAACGTTTTTTGTCTCCACAGATACCTCAACGCACCACTCACCTTTTTTCCTTCATCAATTCTATGGTTAACCTCATCCTTCATAAAACCATCCGCTGACACGTCAACTCCCAAATATCTGAAAACATTTACTTCTTCCATAATCCCTCTCTCCAATGTGATATCCAATTTTTCTTTATTTAAATCGTTTGATACCCTCATCACCTTACTCTTATCTATGTTCACTTTCAACTTTCTACCTTTACACACTCTCCATATAAGCTCCATATAACGTAAAAATTGTGTAACGTAAGCTTTTTTCGCAAAATATTTTTCTCGTGTAGCGTACATTTACTCATGTAGCGTACCATACCAGACCTGTCCGCCTGCCCCGCGCAAGCGCGGTGAGGTGGACAGGACGTCAGTCAAGCGTTTTTTACACTTGAGAGAACATTACCCAGCGCACTCTTTCAAACATTCACAATACTTTTGTTGTGTTTATTGCTGGTTCAGTGATTGTCACTGTGAAATAAGTCACCATGGGTCCAAAGAAGCTTCCTAGTGGCACCCCTGTGGTAAAGAGAGTGAGGAACACCATCGAACTGAAGAAAGAGATTGTAGAAAAATATGAGTGGCGTACGTCTGAGTGAGCTTGCCAGGATGTACAAGAAAACTATCAGCACTATCCTGCACTTCAGGAAAATATTAAAGAGTCGCCAGAAACAGAGGACTGTGGACAGTTATTTCACGAGGCAGGGATCCAGTGACTCTCAAGCTGGTCCTAGTGGCATTAAAAGAAAAAGAAGGGAAGTAACCCCAGATAAGGACTTTTTACCTGAAGTCATTTTGGAGGGGGATTCCCCTTCCAACCACTAACACCCTGCCCCTGTCATCCTCCCTATCTTCCAGATGCCTGCAACTCTCTTCAATAAAGGTAAGTAAATGTTATTTATTAATCTGTTTTTTATTATTTAGTATTAGTAGTAGTATTTATAGTTTTAATAATGTTGTTTAGTGTATGTAGAACTATAATTAAAATGTATTTTTTGTGAATATTTTTGGGTGGAACAGATTAATTGTATTTACATTATTTCTTATGGGGAATAAGGTTTTGAATTACGAATTTTTCGTGTTAAGAACTAGCTCCTGGAACGGATTAATTACGTTAGTCGAGGGACCACTATATGTCACTAAGTAAGGAGAGGCTGTATTGGGATTAATCTGCCCGAAATGCCCCGGCATGATAGTGACATTGTACTTAACAAATCAAAATTGTAATTACACATTGTAACATTTGCAAAGAAATAAAATCTTTATCTTTACTGTCTTCCAATTATGTCCTTAAATTTGTATTGATAAAGCCACTGGATGGTGCAATGTCTACAATAAAGATACCCAGATGTTGCACAAGTGTCTAATACTATACACTATAGGCTGAATGAGTGTAAGAGTGGGTATGGGTGGGCATGAATTGATCCTGTCTAGCATGGGCCAGTAGGCCTACCATCAGTGCTCCATTCCTACATTGTCATTACCTTGGCAGCATAAAGTGACATCGGTGTGTTGCTCTGAGGTGAGAATATGACCTAAAGTTCCTAACAAGTTGCTGGTATGGTTGTTCCATCTTAAGCAGAACTTCTGGAATGTTCCCATCGTTGTTACCTCATTGGTTCACTTGCCTGAAATATAAGAAAAGAATTCATTTTAATTTCCATAATATGGGGCCTTAGCCAAATATTTGTTTCTGTAAGAGATCAGATTTGTTGCGTTTTTTAACTCAAGAGGGTTAGCTGCCTGGGATAACCTGGGTATAAGTTAGTTTACTCAGGTATACACAAATACAGTTACAAATTATCATATATAGCAGCATATGTGTAGAGAAACTAGGATAACCTAAAAAGTCTGATTGACTTATTTCCATTGGGGTAGGGAGAGTTAGCCACCCAGGATAACCCAGGGTAGGGAGTGTTAGCCACCCAGGATAACCCAGGGTAGGGAGGGTTAGCCACCCAAGATAACCCAGGGTAGGGAGTGTTAGCCACCCAGGATAACCCAGGGTAGGGAGTGTTAGCCACCCAGGATAACCCAGGGTAGGGAGGGTTAGCCACCCAGGATAACCCAGGGTAGGGAGTGTTAGCCACCCAGGATAACCCAGGGTAGGGAGGTTAGCCACCCAGGATAACCCAGGGTAGGGAGTGTTAGCCACCCAGGATAACCCAGGGTAGGGAGGGTTAGCCACCCAGGATAACCCAGGGTAGGGAGTGTTAGCCACCCAGGATAACCAAGAAAGTCAGTGCGTCATCGAGGACTGTCTGTCTTATTTCCATTGTGGTTCTTCAATCTTGTCCCCCAGGATGCCACCCACACCAGTCCACTAACACCCAGGTACCTACTTACTGCTAGGTAACTAACACCCAGGTACCTACTTACTGTTAGGTAACTAACACCCAGGTACCTACTTACTGCTAGGTGAACAGTGACAGCAGGTGTAAGAAAACATGCCCAACATTTCCACCCATGCCGGGGAGTGAACCATGGACACTTAGTGTGCAAGACAAGTGTGTTGCCTTAATAAAATGTACTTTTGTGAACCTTAACAAAATATTGGCCCTTATTATTATTATTATTATTATTATTATTATTATTATTATTATTATTATTATTATTATTATATAAGAACATAAGAACATAAGAAAGAAGGAACACTGCAGCAGGCCTACTGGCCCATGCGAGGCAGGTCCAAATCTCCCACCGACTTAAGCCAATGCCCCGACCCATCCAGGTCAGGTTACATTCACTTAAGGAAGGAGCACGGCATCTGACCTAGTAGCACAAACTAGTCAGGTCCAACTCACACCCACCCGCACCCACTCATATATTTATCCAGCCTATTTTTAAAACTACACAACGTTTTAGCCTCTATAACTGTACTCGGGAGTTTGTTCCACTCATCGACAATTCTATTACCAAACCAATGCTTTCCTATATCCTTCCTGAATCTGAATTTATCAACTTAAAGCCATTGCTGGAGTCCTGTCAATACTAGATATTTTAGCACGCTATTTACATCACCTTTATTTATTCCTGTTTTCCATTTATACACCTCAATCATATCCCCCCTAATTCTACGCCTTTCTAGAGAGTGCAGATTATATGGGAAAATGTAACCTGTGGGTTGCCTCATAGATCAGTACTTGCCTCCATAATATTTCAAATTTACATAAATTATTTAACAGGAAATAAACAATATAAACCTGGAACTGGAATGGTATGTAAATACCACCAAGGTGGATACCTGCCTTTCACTCACATCAGGTTAGGCTAGGTTAGGTTAGGCTAGGCTAGGTTAGGTTAGGCTAGGCTAGGTTTGGTTAGGCTAAGCTAGGCTAGGTTTGGTTAGGTTGGGCTAGGTTAGGTTAGATTATGTTAGGCTAGGTTAGGTTTGGTTAGATTATGTTAGGCTAGGCTAGGTTAGATTGTTAGGCTAGGCTAGGTTTGGTTAGGCTAAGCTAGACTAGGTTTGGTTAGGTTAGGCTGGGCTAGGTTAGGTTGGGTTAGGCTAGGTTTGGTTAGGCTAGGGTAGGCTAGATTTGGTTAGGTTTGGCTGGGCTAGGTTAAGTTAGATTATGTTAGGTTAGGCTAGGTTTTGTTTGGTTAGGCTACGCTAGGCTAGGCTAAGTTTGGTTAGGTTAGATTAGATTACGTTAGATTAGGCTAGGTTGGGTTAGATTACGTTATGTTAGGCTCGGTTTGGTTAGGTTAGATTACGTTAGGCTAGGCTATATTTGGTTATGTTAAATTAGATTAGATTAGGTTATGCAGGATTATGTTAAATTAGGCTACGTTAGGTTAAATTAGGCCTATAAATACCCCTTCTACCTGTTCTTTGTGTTAGTGTGACTTTGTAAATGGTCCAAGTCGGACCGAAACGTCCGACTTGTTGTGTGTATAGGCTACGTTAGGTTAAATTAAGTTAGGTTAAGTTAAATTAGGTATGCCGACACTGTCCAACAACAGAACAGTTACTTTTTTCCATGTGTATTTAACCCGGATTCATCCATGGTCACATCTATCAACATACTTCCTATAATTGGCATATTTTACCTCAATTTTCGGTACACTGTTCTAGTTACCTATTATCAATTACATGTTTTGTAATAACCTACGTTGTAATTACCTATGTGTAGCTATAGGAGCCAAACTTGTGGCGCCATAAGATTATAAGAGAAGGAGCACTCCAGGAGGCCTACTGGCCCATGACTGGCAGGTCATTTTCTTTTTTTAATTTAAAATTTGAGCCATATAGATGTCAGTGGTCATGGGAACGTAAACCATGATGTTGAAACCATGGTGATGGAATGCTCTGAGGAGTGATGTCATGGCTATAGTGGCGGGCATGGTGGTGATGTCATTTCCAATGGTGGGACATGGGGGGAGGGGAAAGGTGTGAGGCAGGATGTTGATGCTCTCTATGAGGCTATGATGGACACGGTTAGTGTAGTGGACACGGTTATGGTGTAGTGGACACGGTTATGGTGTGGTGGACACGACTATGGTGTGGTGGACACGGTTATGGTGTAGTGGACACGGTTATGGTGTAGTGGACACGGTTATGGTGTGGTGGACACGACTATGGGGGATTACCAACAAACCCCTGGCTGTCTTCAAGCAGGCACTGGACAGGCACCTAAAGTCGGTGCCTGACCAGCCAGGCTGTGGTTCGTACGTTGGACTGCGTGCGGCCAGCAGTAACAGTCTGGTTGATCAGGCTCTGATCCAACATGAGGCCTGGTCACAGACCGGGCCACAGGGGCGTTGACCCCTGGAACTCTCTCCAGGTATGGTGTGGACACGACTATGGTGTGGACACGGTTATGATGTAGTGGACACGGTTATAAGAACATAAGAAAGGAGGAACACTGCAGCAGGCCTGTT
The DNA here is from genome assembly GCA_009830355.1 of Cherax destructor. Classification (NCBI taxonomy): domain Eukaryota; kingdom Metazoa; phylum Arthropoda; class Malacostraca; order Decapoda; family Parastacidae; genus Cherax; species Cherax destructor. The sequence continues at coordinate 37,274 of WNWK01015594.1, forward strand.
GGCCCATACTAGGCAGGTCCTTCACAATCTTCCCACAATCGTCCCACTAACAGAATATTTGCTCAACCCAATTTTCAATGCTACCTAAGAAATAAGCTTTGACAATTCTATCCACTCATGTGCGAGTCCCACTCAAATCCAACCCCTCTCACTCATGAATTTATCCAACCTAAATCGATGTTGTACCTCCCTGGCCAGTACATGAAATTACCGCCTCCCTTTTTTCATCGACATTTAAAAGTTCCTCAAAATATTCCCGCCATCTACCCAATACCTCCAGCTCCCCATCTACTAACTTCCCTACTCTGTTTTTAACTTACAAATCCATTCGTTCCCTAGGCTTTCTTACCTTGTTTATCTCGCTCCAAAATTTTTTCTTGTTTTCAGCAAAATTTCTTGACAGAGCCTCTCCCATTCTTTCATCCGCTCTTCTTTTGCACTCTCTCACCACTCTCTTCACCTTTCTTTTACTATCCATATACTCTGCTCTTCTATAAACACTTCTGTTTTGTAAAAACCTCTCATTAGCTACCTTTTTCTCTTTTATCACACCCTTTACTTCTTCATTCCACCACTCACTCCTCTTTCCTCCTGCACCCACCCTCCTATAGCCACAAACTTCTTCCCTACATTCTAATACTGCATTTTTAAAACTATCCCAACTCTCTTCAACCCCCCCACTACTCGTACTTGCAATAGCCCACCTTTCTGCCAATAGTTGCTTATATCTCACCCTAACTTCCTCCTCCCTTAGTTTATACACTTCTACCTCTCTCTTACTTGCTGTTGCCATTTTCTTTTTGTCCCAGCTACATTTTACTCTAACTGTAGCTACAACCAAATAATGATCCGATATATCCGTTGCCTCTCTATAAACATGTACATCCTGAAGCCTACCCATCAACCTTTTATCCACCAATACATAATCCAACAAACTACTTTCCTTACGTGCTATATCATTCCTTGTATATTTATTTATCCTCTTTTTCATAAAATATGTATTACTTATTACCAAACCTCTTTCTACACATAGCTCAATTAATGGTTCCCCATTTACATTTACCCCTGGCACCCCAAATTTACCTACTACTCCCTCCACAACATTTTTACCAAATTTAGCATTAAGATCCCCAACCACAATTACTCTCTCACTTGGTTCAAAACTCCCCACACACTCACTCAACATTTCCCAAAATCTCTCTCCCCCCTCTACCTTTCTCTCTTCTCTAGGTGCATAAACACTTACTATAATCCACTTTTCACATCCAACCTTTATTTTACTCAACATAATCCTTGAATTTATACATTTATATTCCCTCTTTACCTGCCATAACTGATTATTCAACATTATTGCCACTCCTTCTTTAGCTCTAACTCTATTTGAAACCCCTGACCTAATCCCATTTATTTCTCCCCACTGAAACTCTCCTACCCCCTTCAGCTTTGTCTCACTTAAAGCCAGGACATCCAGCTTCTTTTCATTCACGACATCTACAATCATCTCTTTCTTATCATTCGCACAACATCCACGCACATTCAAACATCCCACTTTGACGATTTTCTTCTTCTTTTTAGTAAGCTATACAGGAAAAGGGGTCACCAGCCCACTGCTCCCGGCACCCCAGCTGACCCCCACATCACGCATGGCTCACGGAGGAAAGACTCCCACTCCACCTCCCCATGGATACGAAAGAAAAAGCAATAAGAACAAGAACTATCAAGATAAAACCAAAGAAAACCCAGATGAGTGTGCATACATAAACGTGTACACGTTTGCATAGCGCGACCCAAGAGCAAGCAGAAGCAGTAAGATGCACCCGAAATCCTGCACGCTCATGAGACAGAAAAAAGACACCAGCAACCCCACCATCATGCAAAACAAATACAGGCTCCCGGTTATGGTGTAGTGGACACGATTATGGTGTAGCGGACACGGTTATGGTGTAGTGGACACGGTTATTGTGTAGTGGACACGGTTATGGTGTAGTGGACACGGTTATGGTGTAGTGGACACGGTTATGGTGTAGTGGACACGGTTATGGTGTAGTGGACACGGTTATGGTGTAGTGGACACGGTTATGGTGTAGTGGACACGGTTATGATGTAGTGGACACGGTTATGGTGTAGTGGACACGGTTATGGTGTGGACACGACTATAAATAATATGTTAAGTAAAAGGACACAAATGCAACTAATGTGACATTTTATTGTGGCAACGTTTCGCTCTCCAGGAGCTTTGTCAAGCCGTTACAAACAATACATAAGAACATAAGAAAGAAGGAACACTGCAGCAGGCCTATTGGCCCATGCGAGGCAGGTCCAAGTCTCCCACCGGCTTAAGCCAATGCCCCGACCCAGCCAGGTCAGGTTACATTCACTTAAGGAAGGAGCACGGCATCTGACCTAGTAGCACAAACTAGTCAGGTACAACTCACACCCACCCGCACCCACTCATATATTTATCTAGCCTATTTTTAAAACTACACAACGTTTTAGCCTCTATAACTGTACTCGGGAGTTTGTCCCACTCATCGACAACTCTATTACCAAACCAATGCTTTCCTATATCCTTCCTGAATCTGAATTTATCCAACTTAAAGCCATTGCTTCGAGTCCTGTCAATACAAGAATACATGGACACAGAGGGTATATATATACTCTCCAAGTGAGGTGTAATACTAGTAGTGGTGGTAGTAGTAGTAGACAAGTTGTAGTAGTAGTATTAATACAATAAGGTATTTTTGTGCTACCCAAGTAATTGCTTTCACCTTTTCCTCATGTGCAAGTTGATTGTTCTACCTTATTGTATTACTACTACTACTACAACTTATGTCTCTACTACTACCACCACCACTAGTATTACACCTCACTCTGAGCATATATATATATATATATATATATACCCTCTGTGTCCATGTATTGTAAAGTAAATTTTATTTCTTTGCAATTATACATAGATATTGGTAGTTACAAACTGAAATGCAAGGAGAGCCACTGGCATGCCATGTTTGTAACGGCTTGACAAAGCTCCTGGAGAGCGAAACGTTGCCACAATAAAATGTCATGTTAGTTGCATTTGTGTCCTTTTACTTAACATATTGTCGGTAATTCTACCAATATTATATAAATAATGTAAACAGTCTTGTAAACACAATCATCTTGTAAGCAGTCATGTAAACACGTCATCTTATAAACACGCCCCGATGGCATGGTGGCTAGCGCTCTTGCTTCACGCACGGAGGGCCCGGGTTCAATTCCCGGCGGGGCCGAAACATTTCGAAGTGTTTCGTTACACACACACACACACATACATACAACAGGCCTAGTGTCTAATCGACATGTGCCTAAGACAAAATGGTAACTAACAGTCATGTAAACACAGTCATCTTGTAAACAGTCATGTAAACACAGTCATCTTGTAAACAGTCATGTAAATACAGTCATCTTGTAAAGTCATGTAAACACAGTCATATTGTAAACAGTCATGTAAACACAGTCATCTTGTAAACAGTCATGTAAACACAGTCATCTTGTAAACAGTCATGCAAACAACCATATTGTAAACATAAATTAGACACATATGCAACACTTGGGCATCTTTATTGAGGAAACGTTTCGCCACACAGTGGCTTCATCAGTCCAATACAAAGTAGAAAGGTGTAAGGAGAGGAGGAGTTTGAGGTAATCAGTCCCTCAGCCTGGAGTCGATGTGTTCAGTCCATCAATCTTGTAGAAAGTACAGCATATGTCCGTAGAGGTGGCTTATATACTGTAGTCAGGTGAGGTGAATTATTATTATTATTATAATCAAATAGAAGAAGCGCTAAACCACAGGTGAGGTGAAGCAGCAGGAGGCGGGGTCATAGTGGTACCATCCACTAGTCGAAGTAGGTCTTCGTCCAAAGGTTGGAAAAGTGTTGAAGAATTCGTTTGTATCAAGATCCCAAGATGTTGCTGTATCAGACAGGATGCAGATGAATGGTTCAGAGAACCATATTGTAAACAGTCACGTAAACACAGCCATATTGTAAACGGTGCCCCGTGGCCTGATCGCTACGGTGCCCCGTGGCCTGATCGCTAAAGCTCTCGATTCACACGGCGAGGGTCTGCGTTCGATTCCCAGCTCGGGTAGAAACATTGGGCGTGTTTCTTTACACCGGTTGTCTATGTTCACCCATCAGTAAAATGGGTACCTGGGAGTTAGTCGACTGGTGTGGGTCGCATCCTGGGACAAGGACCTAATTTGCCCGAAATGCTCTGCATAACAAGGGACTTTCTATATAGTAGTATGTCATTGATGTCAGCTAGGCCTGTATACCTTGTACATGTACTTGTAGTAAATAAAGATATTATTATATTATTATTATTATTATTATAGTCATGTGAACACAGCCTTATTGTAAACAGTCACGTAAACAGCCATATTGTAAACAGTCATGTAAACACAGCCATATTGTAAAGTCACGTAAACAGCCATATTGTAAAGTCATGTAAACACAGCCATATTGTCAACAATCATGTAAACATTGTTTTCAACAGCCAGGCTGTAGATGTTTTTTAGAACCGTCTTGTAAAAAGGAGTAAATAATACGTAGAGTTTTACATGCTAATGAACCCTCCACAGAAATTATTATTGGGTAGCATTTGATATAGAATGGTAGCTCAAATTCCTAGGATCATGAGCCCTTCTATAGCATCAAGGGGACAATTCCAAGGCAGAATGTGATACATTGAGAATTATTTCCCATTTGAGATATAAAATAGGGCAGTTTCCATTTGATATATAAAATAGGGGAGTTCCCATTTGATATATAAAATAGGGGAGTTCCCATTTGATATATAAAATAGGGGAGTTCCCATTTGATATATAAAATAAGGGAGTTCCCATTTCATGCGTAGAATATGGAGTTACCCCATTCATTCACAGGCACAAGATGTATACATACTTACTGACACCTAGTTCATGGCAGAAACCCTTCCTAGGTCCACTACGGTATAAGTCGGTCCTGAAATCACTGATCTTTCAAAAGCACACGTCAGTTTTGAGGTCCCAGACCTCTAAAACAACTTCCAGTATTGAAGTCGCGAATCCAAAGCCTAGTTCAGTTTTGAAATCGCAGATCTCTAAAACATCAATTAGTTTTGAAGTCACAAAACTAAAGCATATGACAGTTTTAATATTACAGATCTAAACCACAGACCAAAGTTAAAAATCACAGATTTCTGAAGCCTGGTTCAATTTTCTAAACACATTATCCAGAGCACTGGTCAGCTTTCATACCACACAACTGTGTAGTATATGCTTCCACCAAACACTTTTTTTATAGCGAATTTCCTGGAGATTTGTTATCTAATCTCTGATATTTAGGTTCACTGGGATTATCTATAAAGCGTACTGCACGATGTCGTGGTTAAAAAATGCAATAGTTCTCCCTAGAAGGGGGAAATAGCGGAGGTGACAGCGAGCATCCCAGAGGAACTCCACACAGCACAGATGTTTGCCTACACTGTGGCAGCTCACTCAGGTATGTTGGGTCTGCTTGTGTTCACCTATTTGTAGCTGCAGGGGTCGATTCACAGCTCCTGGCCCTGTCTCTTCGCTGGTCGATACTAGGTCCACACTCGCTCCCTGCTCCATGAGCTTTATCGTATCTCTTCTTAAAGCTATGTATGGATCCTACCTCCACTACGTCACTCGCCAGACTATTCCACTTCCTGACAACTCTTAAGGCTGAAAAAATACTTCATAACATCCCTATGACTCATTTGTGTATGTGTGTGAGTGTGTATGTATATATACATGCGTCACCCACACTCTCCAATATACCCTCAGGGTACTAAAAGCCTGCCCACTCCCTGTCACACACACATGAACACGCGCGTGCAATCACACACACACACACACACACATATCCCACAACACACCACCTATTTATAACACCAAATCTTTAAAATTTCTCCGTGTTTCAAAGTCACACTCTAGCAAACACGAACACAAAAACCTAGAATCAGCAGCACAAACTAGGAGCAAGACTAAGGTGACTAGCTCTTAACCAACACCAAACAACACTAGAATTTCTGCATCAGAAGGCAGGTGGCAGCTTAGCAATATTCACTGACTAGGAGAGAGACAGTCATTAATGGCATGCGCCGTGAGGGTCAGTTTTCAGTCGTGGGTTAATGGATGGATGAGCCTTAAAGAAGGTGAGTATAGCATGTTCCTGTGGCGGGGACCTGATTGTGAGGTGGGCAGGTGGGCAGCCAGCTGGGAGGTGGGGGGTTTGCAGGGTAGGTGGGGGGTTTAAGGGGGTGTTGGGGTTAAGGTTGGGTGGGTGTCCGCCTTGGTAGACACACAGGCACCTGGGTAAGACGACTGACTGGCTGGCTGGCCTGGCTGACTGGTTGGCTGGCCAGGGAGGTAAGATTGTTGTTCCTCTCCACCACTATCACCACTACTACCACCACCACCACCAAGTGGATTCAAGAACATAGGAAAGAATGAGCACTACAGCAGGCCTACTGGCCCATGCTAGATGTTGAACAGGAAGATAATAGACTATGCTCGATTGGGGTAACTAGTGACATGGTCCTCAGACAAATAGGGAAATTAAAACCTAACAAATCCCCAGGCCCTGATGAACTGTTTGCAAAAGTTTTAAAGGAATGTAAAGAGGAACTTAGCAAACCTTTGGCAAATCTTTTCAATATATCACTAAAAACTGGCATAGTGCCAGACAAGTGGAAAATGGCAAATGTAATACCTATTTACAAGGCAGGTGACAGGTCCTTAGCTTCGAACTATAGACCAATAAGCCTAACCTCCATAGTTGGTAAATTTATGGAGTCAATAATTGCAGAGGCAATTCGTAGCCATCTTGAAAGGCATAAATTGATTAATGAATCTCAACACGGTTTTACTAAGGGGCGTTCCTGTTTTACGAATTTACTAACTTTTTTCACTAAGGTGTTTGAGGAGGTACATCATGGTAATGAATATAATATTGTGTATATGGACTTCAGTAAGGCTTTCAATAAAGTTCCATATCTGAGGCTATTGAGGAAACTTAAGGCACACGGAATAGGAGGTAAGGCTTATTGGTCTATAGGAAAAATTTTCCTGGGCATGGTTGACAAATAGGCGGCAGAGAGTTTGTATAAATGGGGAGAAATCAGAATGGGGGCACGTCTCAAGCGGTGTCCCACAGGATCAGTTTTGGGCCCCTGTTGTTCACAATTAACATAAACGCCATGACTCATGGATCGAGTCATGGCTCACCAATAGGAAGCAGAGAGTGTGCATAAATAGGGTTAAATCCGAATGGGGACTTGTAACAAGTGGTGTTCCACAGGGATCAGTCTTAGGCCCATTGTTATTTATAATATATATCAATGACCTTGACGTGGGAATTACTAGTGATATGAGCAAATTCGCCGACGACACGAAGATAGGTAGGATAATTGATTCAAACATAGATGTCATAGAACTTCAGGAAGATTTAGACAAACTTAATTCGTGGTCAGAAAAGTGGTAGAATTACCGACAATATGTTAAGTAAAAGGACACAAATGCAACTAATGTGACATTTTATTGTGGCAACGTTTCGCTCTCCAGGAGCTTTTTCAAGCCGTTACCCGGCTTGAAAAAGCTCCTGGAGAGCGAAACGTTGCCACAATAAAATGTCACATTAGTTGCATTTGTGTCCTTTTACTTAACCCGCACATAGAAAAGAGGAGCTTACGACGACGTTTCGGTCCGACTTGGACCATGTTCCAGTCACGGTATTGTGCCTTTTTTTGTTATTAATGGTTTCAAGTTGGATAAATTCAGATTCAGGAAGGATATAGGAAAGCACTGGTTTGGTAATAGAGTTGTGGATGAGTGGAACAAACTCCCGAGTACCGTCATAAGAACACAAGAACACAAGAAAGAAGGAACACTGCAGCAGGCCTACTGGCCCATGCGAGGCAGGTCCAAGTCTCCCACCGGCCCAAGCCAATGCCCCGACCCAGCCAGGTCAGGTTACATCCACTTAAGGAAGGAGCACGGCATCTGACCTAGTATCACAAACTAGTCAGGTCCAACTCACACCCACCCGCACCCACTCATATATTTATCTAGCCTATTTTTAAAACTACACAACGTTTTAGCCTCTATAACTGTACTCGGGAGTTTGTTCCACTCATCGACAACTCTATTACCAAACCAATGCTTTCCTATATCCTTCCTGAATCTGAATTTATCCAACTTAAAGCCATTGCTGCGAGTCCTGTCAATACTAGATATTTTTAGCATGCTATTTACATCACCTTTATTTATTCCTGTTTTCCATTTATACACCTCAATCATATCCCCCCTAATTCTACGTCTTTCTAGAGAGTGCAGATTCAGGGCCCTAAGTCTATCCTCATAGGGAAGATTTCTGATACATGGAATCAACTTAGTCATCCTCCTTTGTACGTTTTCCAGAGCATTTATATCCATTCTGTAATACGGTTACCAAAACTGTGCAGCATAATCTAGATGAGGCCTAACCAAGGATATATAGAGTTGAAGAACAACCTGAGGACTCCTATTATTTATGCTTCTTGATATGAAGCCAAGGATTCTGTTCGCTTTATTGCGAACACTTATGCACTGCTGTCTTGGTTTTAGATTACTGCTAACCAGAACTCCTAAATCCTTTTCGCAATCAGTAGTATTAAGATCTACATTATTTAGTTTATATGTGGCATGGTTATTGTCCTGTCCAATATTTAGAACTTTGCATTTATCTATATTAAACTGCATCTGCCACTTCTCCGACCAATGCATCAGTCTAATTTATTAACTTTTTTCAGTAAGGCTTTTGAGGCAGTTGATAATGATAAAGAATTCGATATTGTTTATTTGGATTTTAGTAAGGCTTTTGATAGAGTACCACATCAGAGACTGTTAAAGAAAGTGGCTGCTCATGGCATTGGGGGAAAAGTGTTGTCATGGATCGAGTCATGGCTCACCAATAGGAAGCAGAGGGTGTGCATAAATGGGGTTAAATCGGAGTGGGGATCTGTAACAAGTGGCGTTCCTCAGGGATCGGTTTTGGGCCCGTTGTTGTTTATAATATATATAAATGACCTTGACGAGGGAATTTCTAGTGATATGAGCAAATTCGCTGATGACACGAAGATAGGTAGGATAATCGATTCAGACGTAGATGTCAGTGAACTACAGGAGGATTTAGACAAACTCAATTCCTGGTCAGAAAAATGGCAGATGCAGTTCAATGTAGATAAATGCAAAGTTCTAAAGCTCGGGAGTGTCCATAACCAAGCACTTATAAGTTAAATAACGTAGAACTTAGCCATACAGATTGCGAGAAGGACTTGGGGGTGATGGTAAGCAGCAACCTTAAACCAAGACAGCAATGCCTAAGCGTACGTAATAAGGCAAATAGATTACTGGGATTTATATCAAGAAGTGTTAGCAACAGAAGTCCAGAGGTTATATTACAGCTTTATACATCATTAGTAAGGCCTCACCTAGATTACGCAGCTCAGTTCTGGTCTCCATATTACAGAATGGACATAAATTCGTTAGAAAACATTCAGCGTAGAATGACTAAATTAATACATAGCATTAGAAATCTTCCTTACGAAGAAAGATTGAAGACCCTTAAATTACATTCACTTGTAAGACGTAGAATGAGGGAGACATGATCGAGGTATACAAGTGGAAAATGGGTATTAACAAAGGGGATATAAATAAGGTCTTGAGGGTATCTCTCCAAGAGAGAACCCGCAATAATGGATTCAAGTTAGATAAGTTTAGATTTAGAAAGGATATAGGAAAGTATTGGTTTGGAATTTTGGAAATAGGGTAGTTGATGAGTGGAACAGTCTGCCTAGTAGGGTTATTGAAGCAAGGACCTTGGGTAGTTTTAAATTTAGGTTGGATAAATTCATGAGTGAAAGGGTTGGATTTGAGTGTGAATTGCACATGAGTAAATAAAATTATCAAAGCTTATTTCTTGGGTAGCATTGGAAATTAGGTTGAACAAATATTCTGTTAGTGGGATGGAATGTGAAGGACCTGCCTAGAATGGGCCAACAGGCCTGCTGCAGTGTTCCTCCTTTCTTATG
>WNWK01015595.1:0-47384 GCA_009830355.1 Cherax destructor
TTATATCAACAATGTATCTCTTAAATCTTTTGTACCGTATTATGTAATAAAATATACCTATTGGTAAAAAAAAAAAATGAAAAGATGGGGTGGTAGGGGAAGTGGAATATTCAAATGGCTTCAGGAAGAAATCCAAATATTCTTCCTTGAAGCCTTATTATCCACTTTTCCGAGGCTATGGGTCCCACAATTTGTACTAGAGGTGGACCCCATCCTATATATATATATATATATATATATATATATATAATATACAAAAAACTACCACAAGGGGGAGCGCTATCATTGAACTCCACCTGTGGTTATTTTGCATCTTGTGTCGCTTATTCGCAATTATTGCATTTGTTGTAGGTGAAATTTTATAAACTAAAGGAGAAGGCAGTTAGGGTAAGATATAAACGACTATTGGAAGAAAGGTGAGCTGGTGGGAATATAGGCAATGTAATACGTGTCTTTGTAAATTGATAGTATGAGCATTTCAGATACTAGCTCGAGAGTTGCTACCAGCAGCAACGACAAATTAATGCCAAGGAGGCAAGCCGAGCTATTTTTCCTGAATGGGCGACAGCAGTGTATACGTCTGGGCAAGCAATCAAAAGAGCTCTTCCTCTACAGCTCTCTTCCTCCCTCATCTTCTTCCGTCTTCAGTCCTCTTTTCCTCTTCCTCTGCAATTCTCTACCTTCCTACTTGCTCTGAATCTTCCAAGAGGAGGGTAAAGCCTGTCTGGGGAAATGATGAACTACGTCCGTAAAAGACTTTCACCTTTAGTGCGGAGAGATGTACTTGGGATGTTTCGTAGGAAAGTCTCTCCACTGTAAGGGACCTGAAACACCAGTGAAGGATTAAGAGTTATCTTTACTTCTGGGTGAATTTCCGAAATCTTAACACACACACACACACACACACACACACACACACACACACACACACACACACACACACACACACACACACACACACAGAAGGCAAAGAACCCTGGAGAATAAGGAGAGCAGTCGTAGAGCCAGAAATGAATATGCACAGATCAGAAGGGAGGCCCAAAGACAGTACGAGAATGACATAGCAGCGAAAGCCAAATCTGACCCAAAGCTGTTGTACAGCCACATCAGGAGGAGAACAACAGTCAAGGACCAGGTGATCAGGCTGAGGAAGGAAGGAGGGAAGGTCACAAGAAATGACCGCTAAGTATGTGAGGAGCTCAACATGAGATTCAAAGAGGTGTTCACAGAGGAGATAGAAGAGCCTCCAGAAAGGAGGAGAGGTAGGATACACCATCAACTGAGGAGGAAGTGAAGAGGCTACTAAGCGAGCTAGATACTTCAAAGGCGATGGGGCCGGATAAAATCTCACCATGGGTCCTGAGAGAGGAAGCAGAGGAGCTGTGTGTACCCTTAACAACAATCTTCAACACATCTATCGAAACAGGGCAACTACCTGAGGTATGGAAGACAGCAAATGTAGTTCCAATTTTTAAAAAAGGAGATAGGAACGTAGCACTAAACTACAGACCAGTGTCACTGACATGTATAGTATGCAAGGTCAAGGAGAAGATAATCAGGAGAAGAGGGGTAAGACAAGAGAGAGAGAGGGGTGGGTAGATTGCATATTCTTGGACTGTAAGAAGGCGTTTGACACAGTTCCACACAAGAGATTAGTGCAGAAGCTGGAGGACCAGGCAGGGGTAACATGAAAGGCACTACATTGGATCAGGGAATACCTGTCAGGAAGACAGCAGCGAGTCATGGTCCGTGGCGAAGTGTCAGAGTGGTGCCGGTGACGAGTGGAGTTCCACAGGGGTCAGTCCTAAGACCGGTGCTGTTCCTGGTATTTGTGAACGACATGACGGAAGGAATAGACTCCGAAGTGTCCCTGTTTGCAGATGATGTGAAGTTGATGAGAAGAATTCAATCGGACGAGGATCAGGCAGAACTACAAAGGGATCTGGACAGGCTGCTAGCCTGGTCCAGCAATTGGTTCCTGGAGTTCAACCCCACCAAGTGCAAAGTCATGAAGATTAGGGAAGGACAAAGAAGACCGCAGACGGAGTACAGTCTAGGGGGCCAGAGACTACAAACCTCAATCAAGGAAAAAGATCTTGGGGTGAGCATAACACCAGGCACATCTCCTGAGGCGCACATCAACCAAATAACTGCTGCAGCATACGGGCGCCTAGCAAACCTAAGAACAGCATTCCGATATCTTAATAAGGAATCGTTCAGGACCCTGTACACTGTGTACGTTAGGCCCATACTGGAGTATGCAGAACCAGTTTGGAACCCACACCTAGCCAACCACGTAAAGAAGCTAGAGAAAGGGCAAAGGTTTGCAACAAGACTAGTCCCGGAGCTAAGGGGTATGTCCTACGAGGAGAGGTTAAGGGAAATCGACCTGACGACACTGGAGAACAGGAGAGATAGGGGGGACATGATAACGACATATAAGATACTGAGAGGAACTGACAAGGTGGACAAAGACAGAATGTTCCAGAGATAGGACACAGCAACAAGGGGACACATCAGTCACAGAGTGGTCGGGAAGTGGAATAGTTTGGGAAGCGATGTAGTGGAGGCAGGTTCCATACATAGCTTTAAGAAGAGGTATGATAAAGCTCATGGCGCAGGAAGAGTGACCCAGTAGCGGCCAGTGAAGAGGCGGGGCCAGGAGCTGTGAATCGACCCCTGCAACCACAACTAGGTGAGTACAACTAGGTGAGTACACACACACACACACACACACACACACACACAAATGGTTGGCAAATACTCCTTAGATAAATAACCCCCCATCAAATTGCTCCTTGTTTTCTGAGTATCATGGAACTGGATACTGATGCAAGAAAACAGGCATATTAAACAATGCCGAAGAAAAATTACAAAATATTCATTATCAAATTGATAGAGATGGATAGAATATAATAAAGAAATGAATATTGTGTTCCAAAATCATTAGAGCTTTAAAAATACTTTTGATGACTGAGCATCACGAGCTTAAGCTCAATGTTTGCTGTAACGAGTAAGAAATTACAGATGGGTAATTACACGCACATGACATGTGGCTCATACGTATGGGCGAGACGTATGGGCGAGACGTATGGTAACGTCTCATTACACCCGCGGCACTGCAACCACGAATGTCGCCACATAAGTAACTGCATGAACGCATTTATTCACATTTTCTTCCCTTATTTCATTCCTTATTTGCGATATAATGCATGTTTGTTAATCATTATGCCATAAACAATAAAAATAATAATGTATAGACAGTTTTCTCTAGGCCAACGGTAGGCCTCGGTTAAAGGACCAAAAGCTCTAATGAGAGAGCTAAGATATAAAGTTAAGTCTTAAATATAACTTCCGTCACAAAAAAGTCCTTACCCTTTACCTATTGCTGAAATTATGCCAACTAAGACATATGTTTGCACTAGCGTTGTAAATATGATCCCCAGATCAAGAAGCATGTGGGTAGGTGGAAAAGCGGTAAGCTTTCCAAACTTAAAACCCAAAAACAAAGCTATAAATTTGGCAAATCTGATCGTAAAATTATTTCTTTATGGTTTATCTTAAGAGGCACAAACACAGTTATAAAATTTGACGTGAGTCATATATAAATGACATTTATGTAATTGCTAACTTTTCACTGAACGAGACTTCATACTTACATGTATGACCTGTGCTTGCGTGCGTGCGTACATGAAAGTGACATGCACGTGCATATTTGTGACTTAAACATGCACACAAGTAACTTGCTCGTACACGCAAGTGGCCGGTACGTAATCAGAGAAACTTTACGTACAGAACTTACCTGTACGTACACATCTATGGCCTATATATACATACAAGATCCCGGTGGCATGTCTGGGGTATCTACCAACGCATTTCTTTAACCTAAATTGTTACCTCTGACATGAAAATCCTTTAAATTAAAGTATGAAAGTATGGTAAAGTATGAAAGTATGGTAAAGTATGAAAGTATGGTAAAGTATGAAAGTATGATAAAGTATGAAAGTATGGCAAAGTATGAAAGTATGGTAAAGTATGAAAGTATGATAAAGTATGAAACGATGGTAAAGTGCGTAATTTTACTATGTGTTGTTGCATTTCCATTTTCCATTTATTTATTTTATTTCCCATTCACATTTTAAAGTAGATAACAGACGTATATTGTGATACTTTGTAAATACGTGAATATTACATATACGTTTGTTTTGAGGTTATGGATATAAAAATAAAGCTCCACCCAGTCCCCATCATTCCAAAGGTGAGGTTTTATTCCCGGGAGTGAATGACAGTCAGTGTGATTTGAGCAGCGAATTAGGATTGTACCTGAGACAACGGTGCTCTTGTGTGTATAGTTAATAATCATTTCTTTCACCGACGTACATTGGACAGGAAAGTTAATTTGCTCTTCAAGATAGGATATGATACATAATTTTAATAATTGTTTGTTAGGAATTTTTGCTGTGTTAGCGTAATGAATTAATTTCTGCAAAACTGTGATGAACTGCATTTAATGAGTTAAATACATTATATTTTATTTTTTTTTATTTTGAAGGCCCTTGATATGTATTCCCTGGAGCGCAGGCGAGAAAGATACATAATAATATATACTTGGAAAATCCTAGAGGGATTAGTACCAAACTTGCACACGAAAATCACTCCCTATGAAAGCAACAGACTCGGCAGGAGATGCAACATTCCACCCAATGAAAAGCAGGGGTGCCACCCAGCATACATAAGGGGGATTACCAATAGAACCCTGGCTATCTTCAAGATGTCACTGGACAGGCACCTAAAATCAGTATCTGACCATCCGGGCTGTGGTTAGTACGTCAGTTTGCATGCGGTCAAGAGTAACAGCCTGGTTAATCAGACCCTGATCCACCACGAAGCCTGGTCTCAGACCGAGCCGTGGGGACGTTGACCCTCGAAACCCTCTCCAGGTTATGCCAGAGCCTCAGTATTCATCCCCTTCAAGCTTGTCATTCATTTAGTCACATTGGACACCCTGTAGGTAGACACGTGACCTGTACCTACACACATGTGACCTACAAGTAATCGTAACCTGTATGTACACAAGAGGCCTGGGCGTATACAAATGACCTGGTCTAATGCACGTCGTCTGTTCATTTATATCATTTTTATACAAACACGGGTGACCTGTCCGTACATGTAAGCGCCCTGAACACACGAACAAATAAACTTTTCGTGTTCATTAGTGACCTGCTCGTACACATAACTGGCGTGTACTCGTATAGAAAGTACGAGCACACAAATGATCAGTATATGCACACACCTGACCTCGTGCGTACACGAGTGGCCTGCACGCATACACACGTGACATGTACGTGTTTAAATGTGACCAATACTTGAGCATTAGTGAATTTTGTGTACACAAGAGGCATATATATATATATAAATGCCCATTCATGCACATAAATAACTACACCATCTTCACGTGCACACTTATAGTTACACATGTGACTTTTATGTAATAAAGTGTCCTTCAACGAATGCCTGTGTAAATGAAATTTTGCGAATTATATTACCAAAAAGGGCCCCCGAGATTTTATAACTGAGATTTTAAAAAATATTATTTTTATTATTCGTGAATGCAACGTTACATTTTTTAAGTGTACGTACCTGGTCGTAATAAAGCCTCGATACGAGGCTTTATTACGACCAGGTCTTCGTACACATACATGCGCACATTCACGCATGCACATGACAGGAAAAAATGTGAATGTTCTCAAACGCACACACGTTCACTTGTTCATTAAATCTTCACTTATCAGGCATTCCTCTCATCAGTGAACGCTCTACAGGAGAAAATTAACTTGTTTCATTAACATAATTACCAATTTCCAAAACTGACAGACCAGCAGACAGCAGATGATAATTGCGTGATGTCCATTAAGTAATTATTACACGAATATTACATGAAGAAAAACCTGTTTTCACAGAATGGGTTATTTTATAAACTGATAAGTCTGGACCGGGTAATGTAATATGTAACTAACGTAAGATGTAAGCCATAAATAGTATACATTTAAAATAATACGTTTGCATAAATATTAATAATTATAATTCTTTAGAAAAACATCAGTCGCCTTTTTTAAAAATGGATAAACTTTCATTTCTGGTTTTCCTTCGACTTTCTCACAAAGCACAATTAAACGAATCATTTTTCTTTTTTGAGTTTTATTGCCAATCAAGCAGCAATATATTTACATCAGGGACTTACGTGACTCTTCGGTTTGTCCCATCATTCGCTGATGGTACTCCAATTTTTCATTTATCTGGCGAAGAGAATGTTTGCGTTCCATTTGTGACTCTAAAACGTCTTCCTTGTGTGTTAGGGTCTTAGCTGCGACGGATATTATCAACGTAGGCTTTGAGACAGCGGTTAGCCAACAGCCCCGAAGATAATCAGTGGTTGCAGTAACGTATGTTTCGTGATCTACGACAGTCTGAACTAAATACCTTGAAGAATGTATATACTATATGTTGTGAGTTCACAGTTTTTTTTTTAGCGTCGGCTACTCATACACTCATATATTAATTGTCACTTTAAAATAATTTGTAGTAATTTCACGTTAATTCATAAATGTCACATGTTTACTACACTACTGCCAGGTACTACTGGAGTTGTGATGCTGTACTTTCTACGGAGTTTCAGGTGACGCAATCTGCCTGCCACTAATGTCTATAACTAAGTACTGCTGTTTTATCAGTCGTAAGCTCGCAGTAAGGTGCTATCATCCATAGCATAAATGGCTCCAACAAACATTTCTGGTACTGATTATTTTAACATAAACAATAATGTAGGACTCTATCATTTAATAGAAGTAAACCAGCAAGAGTTCCTTGGGATTACATAATTCTATGATGTCTCTTAGTTTACTATTAATATCCTTTGTTTACACTTTGTTTACGAGCGACAGCAACGGGTCACCATATTTTATCATTTGGACAGATATTTCCTTTCAGCACTTTGCTGACTGAAGAACAAATTTCTTTACACCAGACATGGTAACGTTCAAAAAGCATTCAACTACCTAACAAAAGACTTGTTAAAAATATTTATTATTTCATGTGTGCGACCCATTCCTCAGTATGCTGATGCTGTATGCAACACTCCTTTTGCAACCCTCCTTTTGAAAAACTCAGAGCGAAACTCGAGAAAGTACTTTCAGACTCTAGCGTGAGAGAATTAAGCTATGAAAAAACAAGGCAAGACCTAGGCCTTATATCACGGAGAAATTTTGAAATTAATGGGATTATATATTCTGGGTTTTAGACAGGATAAACGAGAATGAGCTCCTTATTAGGATTGAAACATGAGCCTGAGAGCACTATTGGAAGCTACACACCCGAATGAGCCATAGAATTTCGGAAAGCATTTCCTAAAAATATGATTGATAAAGATTGGTAGGACTTTTACAGTGTCACAGTAATAGGAAACTTAATACTTAGACTAAAAAATGTATATGAGAGGACTATTTCATATCGATTAGACGATAATTCGAAGCAGATCAAAGAGCTGGGCTTTACTACAAACTCGCATAAGTTATTATTCATATACAGGGGACTTATAACTCAGTAGTCAGACAACCAGTTGAGGAATATTGGCGTCTCCTCACGTCTGTTGCCCATGTTTTCCTATCAGTAAACACACATGCCATACCCAATGCTTCCACCCACCTCATTACAAACTTCACACCAACCACCCATAGTTCCTCATCAGGTCTCCCACTTTCCCAACCCCAACGTACCCCCCAGACTACAATTTTAGAAAAGAAGTTGAAGGTTTGGTATACAAATGCAGATGGAATAACAAATAAATGTGAAGAGTGGCATGAAAGAATAAAGGAGACATCCCCAGATATAATAGCACTCACAGAAACGAAACTCACCAGGATGATTACAGATGCAATCTTTCCACCCGGATATCAAATCCTCAGGAAAGATAGAGGGAGTAGAGGGGGAGGAAGAGTTGCACTGCTCATTAAGAACCGGTGGGGATTTGAGGAAGTGGAAGGAGTGGATGGAATGGGCGAAAGGGACTACATAGTAGGAACAATCGAATCTGAGGGTCATAAGGTGGTAATTGCTGTAATGTACAACCCGCCACAGAACTGCATGAGCCAAGAGAAGAATACGACGAGAGCAATGGTAGACACACTAGTCGAGGTGGCCAGAAGAGCTCACATGGGGAGAGCAAAGTTACTAGTTATGGGTGATTTCAATCACAAGGAGATCGATTGGGAAAACCTGGAGCCCCATGGGGGTCCTGAATCATGGAGAGCCAAGATGATGGATGTGGTACTGGAAAACATCATGCATCAACTTGTTAGAGACACTACCAGAGAGAGAGGTGAGGATGATCCAGCAAGACTGGACCTAGTATTCACCTTGAGTAGTTCGGACATCGAGGATATCACGTATGAAAGGCCCCTTGGAGCTAGTGATCATGTGGTTCTGTGTTTTGATTATATAGTTGAGCTACAACTGGAGAGGGGAGCAGGAATAGGACGGGAAAGACGAAACTACAAAAAGGGGGGACTACACAGGCATGAGGAACTTCCTACAAGACGTTCAGTGGGAGAGAGAATTGGCAGGAAAACAAGTAAAAGAAATGATGGACTATATGACAACAAAATTCAAAGAGGCAGAGGAGAGGTTTGTTCCCAAGGGAAACAGAAGTAATGGGAAGACCAGAACGAGTCCTTGGTTCACCCAAAGGTGTAGGGAGGCAAAAACTAAGTGCACTAGAGAATGAAAAATGTACAGAAGACAAAGGACCCAGGAAAATAAAGAGATTAGCCGAAGAGCCAGAAACGAATATGCACAGGTAAGAAGGGAGGCTCAGCGTCAATACGAAAATGACATAGTATCAAAAGTCAAGTCTGACCCGAAGCTGTTGTATAGCCACATCAGGAGGAAAACAACAGTCAAGGACCAGGTAATCAGGCTGAGGAAGGAAGGTGGGGAGTTCACAAGAAACGACCAAGAGGTATGTGAGGAGCTCAACATGAGATTTAAAGAAGTATTTACACAGGAGACAGGAAGGACTCCAGGAATTCAGAATAGGGAGGTATACCAACAAGTGCTGGATGAAATACACACAACCGAGGAGGAGGTGAAGAAGCTGCTATGTGAACTCGATACCTCAAAAGAGGTGGGACCAGACAACACCTCTCCGTGGGTCCTTAAAGAGAGAGCAAAGATGTTGTGTGTGCCACTAACAAAAATCTTCAACACATCCATTGAAACTGGGCAACTACCTGAGGTGTGGAAGATGGTAAATGTAGTTCAATTTTTAAGAAAGGAGACAGACACGAGGCATTAAACAACAGACCTGTGTCACTGACGTGTATAGTATGCAAAGTCGTGGAGAAGATCATCAGGAGGAGAGTGGTGGAGCACCTAGAAAGACACAAGCTTATAAACGACAACCAGCACGGTTTCAGGGAAGGAAAATCCTGTGTCACAAACCTACTGGAGTTTTATAAGGTAACAAAAGTAAGACACGAGAGAGAGGAGTGGATAGACTGCATTTTCTTGGACTGCAAGAAAGCGTTCGACACAGTTCCTCACAAGAGGTTAATGCTAGAGGATCAGGCACACGTAACAGGAAAGGCACTGCAATGGATCAGAGAATATCTGACAGGGAGGCAACAACGAGTCATGGTAGTGACGAGGTGTCAGAGTGGACGCCTGTGACGAGTGGGGTTCCACAGGGGTCAGTCCTAGGACCTGTGCTGTTTTTGGTATATGTGAATGACATAACGGAAGGGATAGACTCAGAAGTGTCCCTGTTTGTAGATGATGTGAAGTTAATGAGAAGAATTAAATCAGTCGAGGATCAGGCAGGACTACAAAGAGACCTGGACAAGCTACAAGCCTGGTCCAGTAACTGGCTCCTTGAATTTAACCCTGCCAAATGTAAAGTCATGAATATCGGGGAAGGGCAAAGAAGACCGCAGACAGAGTATAGTCTAGGTGGCCAAAGACTGCAAACCTCACTCAAGGAAAAAGATCTTGGGGTGAGTATAATACCGAGCACATCTCCTGAGGCACACATCTATCAGATAACTGTTGCAGCATACGGGCGGCTGGCAAACCTAAGAATAGCGTTCCAATACCTCACTAAGTAATTGTTCAAGACTCTGTACACCATATACGTCAAACCCATACTGGAGTATGCAGCATCAGTTTGGAACCCACACCTGGTCAAGCACGTCAAGAAATTAGAGAAAGTGCAAAGGTTTGCACCAAGACTAGTCCCAGAGCTAAGGGGATTGTCCTACGAAGAAAGGCTAAGGGAAATCGGCCTGACGACACTGGAGGACAGGAGGGTTAGAAGAGACATGATAACGACATATAAAATACTGCGAGGAATAGATAAGGTGGACAGAGACAAGATGTTCCAGAGAGGAGACACAGAAACAAGGGGTCACAATTGGAAGTTGAAGACTCCTATGAGTCAAAGGGATGTTAGGAAGTATTTCTTCAGTCACAGAGTTGTCAGGAAGTGGAATAGTCTGGAAAGTGAAGTACATACATAGCTTTAAGACGAGGTATGATAAAGCTCATGGAGCAGGGAGAGAAAGAACCTAGTAGCGATCAGTGAAGAGGCGGGTCCAGGAGCTGAGTCTCGACCCCTGCAACCACAAATAGGTGAGTACACACACACAAACACATACACACACAACGTTCCAGCTACGTTGCTATCATAGCATACTGACATATGTAGAGAATTATTTCCCGAGGGAAGCCGCAGCTAGCAGTGTTGTTTCAGCCCAAAAGCCCTAATTCACTTGGACTAGACTGCACAAAATCTGGAAGTGTTCAAGTGTGTTTGTGAATATGTATATATATGATGCTCCAGGTTGTTGAAAACCTTGACGAGGCTGAAAGTGGAGAGAATGTTGTGGGATGTGTTGGGGATTAACAATGGATAATGAATAAAGAGGTCGATAGTGTATAAAAAAATAAATTATTAATCGTTCCTGACAGCAATTGGACAACTAAATGTATTCTTCACTCTGAATTCATTTAAATTTTTACAGGATATGGAATATTAGCCTAGATGATATATAACGTACTACACAGACAACAAATTATTAATATTTCCCCCACGTTACATGGCCCTATCGACTGTTCACGTGCTGACCAGTCGGTAATTATGTTTTTATTTTAATTTTAAATATTGTTTTTTCCATTACACGTACGTTGGTTGAAATCGAATGCTGTTAAATTCGAACTGCGCCATCACTGAGGTTCTAGTTATATGTAATAAATTAATTACGTTGACGAGTGTTAAGTATACACTTCATTAACACTTCCTGCTTATACTCGACTTATCTCTGGCTAAACATGCTTTTATAGGTCTATGTATCCTGACCTAACATAAAG
Organism: Cherax destructor; assembly: GCA_009830355.1. Classification (NCBI taxonomy): domain Eukaryota; kingdom Metazoa; phylum Arthropoda; class Malacostraca; order Decapoda; family Parastacidae; genus Cherax; species Cherax destructor. The sequence goes on from WNWK01015595.1 coordinate 11,419, forward strand.
AAAATAGTGTTATTAACTTTACACGAAGTGTTAAGACAAAGACGTTTATTCCTCGTAAGAAAACTGACTGTTAGATAAATAAAGAATTTCCGTAACAATGATGTGCCCATCCGCGGTGCCATAATAAATCTCTTTGTTGATCAAATACCACTATAGATACTATGTATCTATCCCTATTGGATAGATACATAGTATCTATCCAATTGGGAAACACCCCGTCATCCAAAAGTAAACACTCAAAAAGCTCTAGCTAATTTCCAAGTAGTATGAGGAGTTGGGATGTGAAGCAGTATCGTTTTAGGCCTAGGATAGGCTCGTCAGTATTAATAATGACTGTTTAGATTTGGAAGGGTATGTAAAAGAAGGGAATTAAAAGTGAACATAGGAAAAAGCAAGGTTGTGAGGAAAACAAAAAAAATAGGTAATGAATGTTTGGAGGGAGGGAGTAGAGGAATGTATTTAGCTATTTGGAAGTGGACTTGTCAGCAGATGGGTCTATGAAAGACGAGGTGAATAACAGAATTGATGAGGGGAAAAAATGTGAGTGGTGTACTTAGGAGTTTGTGGAGACAAAGACCGTTATCCATGAAGCAAAGAGGAAATGTATGAGAGTATAGTGGTACCAAAGTTCTCATATGGGTGTGAAGCATGAGTGGTGAATGTTGCAACGAGGACATGGCTGGAGGCAGTGGAGGCACCGTTAATTTGTGGTGTGACTTATGCAGAGAATCCATAGCTTGGAGATTAGAAGGAGGCGCAGGGTCTTTAAAAGTATTATCCAGAGTTCTCATAAGGGGTTATTGAGGTGATTCGAATATTTAGAAAGGATGAAATGAAATAGAATGACTTGGAGAGCGTATAAAACTGTAGTGGAAGAAAGGCAGGGTTGGGGTCGTCCTAGGAAATGTTAGAGGGGGTAAAGGAGGTTTTGTGTGCGAGGGGCTTGGAATTTCAGCAAGCATGCATGAGCGTGTCAGATAGGAGTGAGGCAAATAGTTTTTATGACTTGACATGCTGTTGAAGAGTGAGCAAAGTAACATTTATGAAGGTATTTAGGGAAACTGGTTAGCTAGACTTGAGTCCTGGAGGTGGAAAGTACAGTGTCTGCGCTCTGAAAGAGGGGTGGAGATATGTTGCAGTTTTTTAAATGTAGTGTAGGTTCGTCTCTGGCAAGACAGTGGAGTGAATGATGATGAAATGCTTCTTCTTTTCGGGTCACCCTTCCTCAGTGGGAAACGACCGATGTGTTACTAGAAAAATTAAAAACATGTTTAGATTCACTTTCAAAGAATCATAGAAAAAAAATGAAAGTAATGACAAAAGTAATGAGTAAAAATGTCTTATAAAGTGCCAGTCTATAACATTCTAGAAGCATATCAAAATCCCATGATAATAGAGTTTCTTGCCCTAGATAGGGTATCGCCACGTACTTTTTTGCTTTCGATAACTGGTAATGCGCTCATCTCATTCCCACCAATGGACTGATGGTCATGACGTCATTGTTCTCTCCGTTGCCGTTTATGGTACGATAACCAAAGCCTTTGCTACACAAATGGAAGCAATGGCAATGGCATTCAAGACCCATTTCACAGACCTTTCAGTTTTCTACTAAATCGCATATTCTTAACGGTGATGATTTTGATTTATTTATTTAATTTTTGCTGTTGCTTCCAGGTCCTCTTTGTCCTTTGATAATTTGTATTAAACGTCGTTTTATATAAAAAATCACGACATATACTATCCATATACACGCTCAACTCGAAGGTGATATTTGCTAGTTGCATTCATATATGCTAATATGTTTTAATTTGACGCGAAATGCATACGATGGTCTGTGTATGTATGAGCTTGCAAATTATTCCGCAGATGTTATATATTCCTTTGCTGTTCCTGATGTCCTTCAGTATGTGGAGGAAACCATTACACCGCTGATTGTGAATATAACTTTTCTCAACTCAGCGTCATAGTGTTGTTTAGAGTCATTCGTATATTTTACAAGGCATGGATTGATAGTAGTCTCCGTGGTTACTGCGCTGTGTGGCTGTAGCTTCCTTCACTGCTATATACCTGCTAATTGTTCTGGGAATCAACCCACCTGTTGCCCGGTCTCAGACCAAGCCTCCTAGATTGGGAAGGAAATATTACATGAAGAAGCACAATTAAGAAACACACAGGAAAATATGAGTGGATAGAAAATATGAATGTAGATTGAACTCGTAGGATTTGCCTGCCATATTGAATGTTCATGAAACTTAAATAAAAGACCGACAAACCTGTTAGACAGAGTAACATTTGCAAGCCTCCCAAGATCGGATGGCAAATCACAGGCTTAAATTTCACGAAACAGTGAAAAATATACCAGGCAGCATTTTCTTTTCGTGTTGTATTTTTGTCTTATGTTACACGTGTAAAACGTTTATGAATCATCTTCCATTCCCTTTATGAAGCTCCTATTATGACTTATCACCTGCAGACTGTATAACAACAATACTCCAGGTTTAAGGCAATATAGCGATGCGTGTGCAAGGAAAGTCTCATCTCTCACCTCAGCTGCGTCATCTCATCTCCTAGAGCTGCTCTGATGGTACCAGGCTGATTATTTCCTCTAGCGAGTCAGGCGGGCGCAAGAATGGAAGAGAAGGAGATAAGATGAAAGGAACAGAGAACAGAGAGAATGAATGAGCAAGCCGGCACGGAAGACAAGGTTACAAATGCAGATGATGCAATTTAATGTACCTGGTGCTAGACACTGAGCTGATGTAAACAGAGACGAAGTAAATGGGTAGTTGGACTATGTAAATGATGTGAAATAGAAACTATGTAAATACTAGAGATGGTTTGGATGTACAATAAATAACATCTGTGTAGATGGGAACACACATGATGCAAATGAAAACAGAAAAGGATAAAAGAGGTTGAGAAAACATTGAAAAAAGAGAGGAATGATACAGATGGGCGATAACGAGTCGAGAACATGAGGGGAAAACTAACAAAAACAAAGAGAAAAAAAATGGAAATCATTCCCGATTAAAATGTGAAGAGAAAAACACCTTTATTGTAGACATTTTACATATGAAGAGATAAATAAAGTATATTTAAATATATAACAAAATACAATCCTATATACCCCTTAACAACAGATTTTAGGTTAGGTAGATTAGGTAGTGTTTCCTGATGCGGGTCTTAGTCATATGATGACCCGCAAGTGGAGATTTTGGTCATCTGACCGAGGCCTTCAGCTGGCTTACCAGTCCATCCCTTTAAAAATTATGGTTATATTATAACCATTTTAAATTTGTATTATTATAAGCAGCAGAGATGAATGAGGACGTGAAGGGATTGTTCATTAGTTTATAATTGTTAATGTTGTTGCTGAGAAAGTTAAATTTTGTGGTATGTATATATATATATATATATATATATATATATATATATATATATATATATATATATATATATATATATAGGCTCAACGCTTTACGCTTCTGTCTTGCCTCAAAGAGAATTTTTCCCTATTATCTGTTGCTGGTCTTGCAACATTGCATAACAATAATAATATTTCTATTTACTACAATTACATGTACAAGGTATACAGTCCTAGCTGACATCAATGACATACTACTATATAGAAAGCCCCTTGTTATGCAGAGCATTTCGGGCAAATTAGGTCAGTTTTGTCCCAGGATGCGACCCACACCAGTCGACTAACTCCCAGGTACCCATTTTACTGATGGGTGAAGATAGACATCCGGTGTAAAGAAACACGACCAATGTTTCTAACATAGCTGGGAATCGAACCCAGGCCATCGCCGTGTGAAGCGAGAGTTTTAGCCACTATGCCACTGGGCACCGTATAGTTCCTGACGACGCACAGAGAGCGTGAAAGATCATAAGCTAAAGATTTCTATCTCCATGAGGCTTGTTCTGTATTGCTAAGATCGCCTGTTTGTAATTGTATGTGTGTGTGTGTGTGTGTGTGTGTGTGTGTACTCACCTAATTGTGGTTGCAGGGGTCGAGTCTTAGCTCCTGGCCCCGCCTCTTCACTAGTAGCCACTAGGTCCCCTCTCTCTCCCTGCTCCATGAGCTTTATCATACTTCATCTTAAAACAAATCTATGACAGAATAAATACTTCCATTCATCCCTCTAACTCATCTGAGTCCCATCTCTGGATCATTCTGTCTTTGTCACCTTGTCAATTCCTCGCAGTATTATATATGTCGTTATCATGTCCCCCCTTTCCCTCCTGTCTTCCAGCGTCGTCAGGTCGATTTTCCTTAACATTTCTTCGTAGACATTCCTCTTAGCTCCGGGACTAGTCTTGTTGCAAACCTTTGCACTTTCTCTAATTGATCAGGTGTGGTTTCTAAACTGACGCTGCATACTCCAAATGGGCCTGACGTACACGGTGTAGCGAGTCTTGAACGATTCCTTAGTGAGGTGATTGTGTGTGAGTATATGTGTGTGTGTGTGTGTGTGTTTTTGTGTGTGTATGTGTTTGTGTGTGTGTGTGTGTTTGTGTATGTATGTATGTATATGTCGTGCCGATTAGGTAAAACTTGCGATTTTGGCTTAAATAGCAACGCTCACCTTGCCATATAAGAGAAGTGAAAATTTGTGTATGCAATAATTTCGCCAAAATAATTCTGAACATAACAAAAAAATATATTTCATTGTGTTTGTTTATTATTAAATTAATGTTAACGTATCTAAAATATATTTAGTTGGGTTAGGCTAAATTAAATTGCGCTTGTTGTAATAAGGTTAGGTAGGTTTTCAAAGTTTCTCTTGGAACAAAATTATAAATTTTTACATTAACATAAATGAAAAAAATATATCTTTAAACGTATAAGATAAAATTTTAGAAAGGACTTAATTTTAGATGAGTTCTTGCTAATTGACCAGTTTTAAATAATCGGCACGACATATATATATATATATATATATATATATATATATATATATATATATATATATATATATATATATATATATATATATATATATATCTTTTTCAACACGTCGGCCGTTTCCCACCGAAGCGGGTGGCCCAAAATGAAAAACGAAAGTTTCCCTTTTACATTTAGTAATATATACAGGAGAAGGGGTTACTAGCCCTTGCTCCCGGCATTTTAGTCGCCTCTTACGACACGCATGGCTTACGGAGGAAGAATTCTGTTCCACTTTCCCATGGAGATAAGAGGAAATAAGAACAAGAACTAGTAAGAAAATAGAAGAAAACCCAGAGGGGTGTGTATATATATGCTTGTACATGAATGTGTAATTTGACCTAAGTGTAAGTAGAAGTAGCAAAATGTACCTGAAATCTTGCATGTTTATGAGACAGAAAAAAGACACCAGCAATCCTACCATCATGTAAAACAATTACAGGCTTTCGTTTTACACTCACCTGGCAGGACGGTAGTACCTCCTGGGTGGTTGCTGTCTACCAACCTACTACCTATATATATATATATATATATATATATATATATATATATATATATATATATATATATATATATATATATATATATATATATATATAGCAGATGAACAAGGAGGCTTTAGAAAGGGTACGGGGTGTGTAGACCAAGTGTTTGCAGTGAAACATATAGATGAACAATATTTAGAGATAAGTGTAAAGAGGTGTTTGTGGCATTTATGGATTTTGAAAAGGCATATGATAGGGTGGATAGGGGGGCAATGTGGCAGATGTTGCAAATGTATGGAATAGGAGGTAGGTTATTGAAAGCGGTGAAAAGTTTTAACGAGGATAGTGAGGCTCACGTTAGAGTAAGTAGGCGAGAAGGAGATTATTTCCTAGTTAAAGTAGGCCTTAGACAGGGATATGTGATGTCACCGTGGCTGTTGGCAAGAGGTTTGGGGTTAAAATATAAAGAATTTAGCACAAAGTGGGAGTTGTCACAGTTGCTCTTTGCTGATGACTCTGTGCTTTTGGGGGATTCTGAAGAGAAGTTGCAGAGATTATTGGATGAGTTTGGTAGGGTATGTAAAAGAAGGAAATTAATAGTGAATATAGAAAAGAGTAAGGTGATAAGGATAACAAAAAAATTAGATAACAGAAGATTGGATATCAGATTAGAGGGAGAGAGTATGGAGGAGGTGAATGTGTTCAGATATTTGGGAGTGGATGTGTCAGCAGATGGGTCTATGAAGGATGAGGTGAATCATAGAATTAACGAGGGGGAAAAGGTGAGTGGTGCACTGAGGAGTTTGTGAAGACAGAGAACTTTATACATGAACGCAAAGAGGGAAATGTATGAGTGTATAGTTATACCAACACTCTTGTATGAGTGTGAGACATAGGTTGTGAATGTTGCAACAAGGAGAAGGCTGGAGGCAGTGGAGATGTCATGTCTGAGGGCAATGTGTGGTGTGAATATAATGCAGAGAATCCGTAGTTTGGAGATTAGGAGGAGGTGTGGGATTACCAAAACTATTATCCAGAGGGCTGAGGAGGGGTTATTGAGATGGTTTGGAAATGTAGAGAGGTTGGATCAAAATACAATGACTTCGAGAGTGTATAAATCTGTAGTGGAGAGAAGGCGGGGTAGGGGTCGGCCTAGAAAAGGTTGGAGGGAGGGGGTAAAGGAGGTTTTGTTTGCGAGGGGCTTGGACTTCCAGCAGGCCGGACTTGATTCTTGGAGATGGGAAGTACAGTGCAGTTTTGTAGTTTTGTTGCAGTTTTGTAGCTGTGGTGTAAGCGCGCCTCTGGCAAGACAGTGATGGAGTGAATGATGATGAAAGTTTTTCTTTGTCGGACCACCCTGCCTTGGTGGGAAACGGCCTGTGTTAATAAAAAAATAATATAATATATATATATATATATATATATATATATATATATATATATATATATATATATATAGAGTATATATATATATATATATATATATATATATATATATATATATATATATATATATATATATATATATATATATATATATAATAATTCCTTGAAATGGACAGAATCAGTGATTTTTTGCAACCAGTTATATAGTCATATTTGTCGCAGTGGAATTTTCTTGGGTTGCTAGTCTTCGTGTTGCAAGTATATCTGTATTCCTCAATCCTTGTGTTGATTTCTTGTAATATTTCTCTCATATTTTGTTGACTACATTCACTACACCTGCAATGATATCTCTGACGGTGTGAGTGGTTGCTCATCATGAGTGCTCTCGTAATGACCATTGCAAGTACGAACATGGTTTTCGGCTTTAGCGCTAAACTTAATTATATTTGTATTATCGGGAACAGCTTACCTACATACGAAGGTGTGCATTTATCAGTATATAAATATGCAGACTTTAGTGATACAAAGAAGGAAAAGAAAAATTTAAGAGAGAACAACCGAAGCATAATATACAGGAAAAGGAATATGTAAAAGGTAGAAAAGGATTGGGAAATGTATAAAGAAAAAAGAAAGAATGAGGGAAGGGGAAATTATAAATAGAAAATAACAAAAAAAAAATGAAAAAAAGGGGATAATTCACTTATTTCGTTAAAGATCTTAGCATGATTTACATAATTTTTAATAAGCAAACTAAGACAGACAACCACAGTAAGATATAGAATGACCGTTATTGTTACTTGAACTACAATAAATCAGACGTTGCCTTTGTCAGAGTTTCCTAGACAGTGACGTCGACGTTCTTCATCCACACAATAACTCGTGTGGGTTTTTTACAAGATTTATGGGGCAACCCGGAAGCAGGAGCGTACTGTGTGTGTGTGTGTGTGTGTGTGTATGTGTATGTGTGCGTGTGTATATGTGTGTGTGTGTGTGTATGTGTGTATGAGTGTGTGTGTGTGTGTGTGTGTGTGTGTGTGTGTGTGTGTGTATGTGTGTGTGTGTGTGAATGTGTGTGTATATATATATGTACTCACCTAGTTGTGGTTGCAGGGGCCGATTCACTACTCCTGGCCCCGCCTCTTCACTAGCCGCTACTCGGTCACTCTACCCGCTCCATGAGCTTTATCATACCTCTCCTTAAAGCTAGGTATGGATCCTGCCTCCACTACATCACTTCCCAGACTATTCCACGTCCTGACAACTCTGTGACTGAAGAAATACTTCCTAACATCCCTGTGGTTCGTCTGAGTCTTCAACTTCCAACTGTGACCCCTTGTTCCTGTGTCCCATCTTTGGAACATTCTGTCTCTGTCCAACTTGTCGATTCCTCTCAGTATTTTATATGTAGTTATCATATACCCTCTATCTCTCCTGTCTTCCAAAGTCGTCAGGTCGATTTCCCTTAACCTCTTCCAGTTGGACATACCCCTTATTTTCGGGACTAGTCTTCCTTACATGCTTGGCTAGGTGTGGGTTCCAAACTGGCGCTGCATACTCCAATATGGGCCTAACGAACACAGTGTACAGTGTCCTGAATGACTCCTTGTTAAGATGTTGGAATGCTGTTCTTAGGTTTGCTAGGTGCCCGTATGCTGCTTCAGTTATTTCGTTGATGTGCGCCTCAGAAGATGTGCCCGGTGTTATACACACACCAAGATCCTTTTCCTTGAGTGAGGTTTGTAGTCTCTGGTCCCCCTGGACTGTACTCCGCCTGTGGTCTTCTTTGCCCTTCCCCAGTTTTTATGGTTTTGCACTTGGTGGGGTTGAACTCCAGGAGCCAGTTGCTGGACCAGGCCTGCAGCCTGTCCAGATCCCTTTGTAGTTGTCTGGTCCTCGTCCGATTGAATTCTTCTCATCAACTTCACATCATCTGCAAACAGGGACACTTCGGAGTCTACTTCCGTTATGTCGTTCACAAATACCAGAAACAGCACCGGTCCTAGGACTGATCCCTGTGGCACCCCGCTTGTTACAGGCGCCCACTCTGACACCTCGCTACGTACCATGACTCGCTGTTGTCTTCCTGACAGGTATTCCCTGGTCCATTGCAATTCCTTCCCTGTTATCTCTGCCTGGTCCTCCAGCTTTTGCACTAATCTCTTGTGTGGAACTGTGTCAAACGCCTTCTTAAAGTCCAAGAAAAGGCAATCTACCCACCTCTCTCTCTCTCTCTCTCTCTCTCTCTCTCTCTCTCTCTCTCTCTCTCTCTCTCTCTCTCTCTCTCTCTCTCTCTCTCGTGTCTTACTGCCGTCACCCTGTAATAGAACTTCAGTAGCTTTGTGACGCAGGATTTCCCGTCCCTGAAACCGTGCTGCTTGTCGTTAATAAGCTCATTCCTTCCTAGGTGCTCCATCACTCTTCTCCTGATAATCTTCTCCATGACCTTGCACATTATACATGTCAGTGACACTGGTCTGTAGTTTAATGCTTCTTTTTTAAAAATTGGGACTACATTTGCTGTCTTCCATACCTCAGGTAGTCGGCCTGTTTCGATAGATGTGTTGAAGATTGTTGTTATTGGTACACATATCACCTCTCCTCCCTCTCTCAGGACCCATGGAGAGATGTTATCCGTCCCCGTCGCCTTTGAGGTTTCTAGCTCGCTTAGCAGTCTTTTCACTTCTTACTCGGTTGTATGTATTGTGTCCAACACTTGAAGGTGTACCCTACCTCTCCGTCTTTCAGGAGGCCCTTCTGTCTCCTCTGTGAACACTTCTTTGAATCTCATTTTGAGCTCCTTACATACTTCGCGGTCATTTTTTGTGACCTCCTCTCCTTCCTTCCTCAGCCTGATTACCTAGTTCTTGACTGTTGTTTTCCTCCTGATGTGGCTGTACAACAGTTTTGGGTCAGATTTGGCTTTCGTTGCTATGTCATTCTCGTATTGTCTTTGGGCCTCCCTTTTTACCCGTGCATATTCATTTCTGGCTCTACGACTGCTCTCCTTATTCTCCTGGGTCCTTTGCCTTTTATACTTTTTCCATTCTCTAGCACACTTGGTTTTAGCCTCCCTGCACCTTTGGGTGAACCAAGGCTCATCCTGGCTTTTTCGCTATTTCTGTTACCCTTGGGTACGAACCTCTCCTCAGCTTCTTTGCATATTGTTGTCACATATTCCATCATCTCGTTTACTGACTTCCCTGCCAGTTCTCTGTCCCACTGAACTCCGTGCAGGAAATTCTTCATGCCTGCGTAGTCTCCTTTCTTGTAGTTTGGCTTCATTCGTGTGCCCCTCCTGCTTCCCTCTCCTCTTGTAACTCTACTATGTATTCGAAGCTCAGAACCACATGATCACTGGCCCAGAAGGGTCTTTCACATGTGATGTCCGCAATATCTGTGTGTGTGTGTATGTGTGTATGTATGTGTGTGTGTGTGTGTGTGTGTGTGTGTGTTTATATATGTATGTGTGTGTATCTGTGTGTGTTGTATATGCGTGTGTGTTTGTGTACTCACCTATGTGTGGTTGCAGGGTTCAAGTCACAGCTCCTGGCCCCACTTCTTCGCTGGTCACCACTAAGTCCACTCTCTCCCTGCTCCATGAGCTTTATCGTACCTCTTCTTAAAGCTATGTATGGATCCTGCCTCCACTACATGACTCCAGATTGCTCCCCTTCCTGACAGCTCTATGACTAAAGAAATCCTTCCTAACATCCCTGTGACTCATCTGAGTTCTCAACTTTCAGTTGTGACCCCTTGTTGCTGTGTCACATCTCTGAAACATTCTGTCCTCATCTACCTTGTATATTTCTCTCAGTATTTTATATGTCGTTATCATGTCCTCCCTATCCCTTCTGTCCTCTTGTATCGTCAGGTTGATTTCCCTTAACCCCTTATCACAGGATATATCTCTTAGCTCAGAGACAAATCTTACTGCAAACTTTTGCACTTTCTCTAATTTCTTGATGTGCTTGACCAGCTGTGGGTTCCATACTGGTGCTGCATACTCCAATATGGGCCTAGCGTACACGGTGTACACAGTCTTGAATGATTCTTTACTCAGGTGTCGAAACGCTATTCTTAGGATTGTAAGGCTTGTGTGCGTGCGTGCGCGCGCGCGTGTGTGTGTGCGTGTGTGTGTGTGTGTGTGTGTGTGTGTGTGTGTGTGTGTGTGTGTACTCACCTATTGCTCCATGAGCTTTATCAAACCTAGTCTTAAAACTATGTATGGTTCCTGCCTCCACTATGTCGCTTTCTAGGCTATTCCACTTCCTGACAACTCTATGACTGAAGACATACTTCCTAACATCCCTTTGACTCATAGGAGTCTTCAACTTCCAATTGTGACCCCTTGTTTCTGTGTCCCCTCTCTGGAACATCTTGTCTCTGTCCACCTTATCTATTCCTCGCAGTATTTTATATGTCGTTATCATGTCTCCCCTAACCCTCCTGTCCTCTAGTGTCGTCAGTCCGATTTCCCTTAACCTTTCTTCGTAGGACAATCCCCTTAGCTCTGGGACTAGTCTTGTTGCAAACCTTTGCACTTTCTCTAATTTCTTGACGTGCTTGACCAGGTGAGGGTTCCAAACACGTGCTGCATACTCCAGTGTGGGCCTGACGTATATGGTGTACAGAGTCTTGAATGATTCCTTAGTGAGGTATTGGAACGCTATTCTTAGGTTTGCCAGCCGCCCGTATGCTGCAGCAGTTATCTGATTGATGTGTGCCTCAGATGTGCTCGGTATTATACTCACCCCAAGATCTTTTTCTTTGAGTGAGGTTTGCAGTCTTTGGCCACCTAGACTATACTCTGTCTGCGGTCTTCTTTGCCCTTCCCCGATATTCATGACTTTACATTTGGCAGGGTTAAATTCATGGAGCCAGTTACTGGACCAGGCTTGTAGCCTGTCCAGGTCTCTTTGTAGTCCTGCCTGATCCTCGACTGATTTGATTCTTCTCATTAACTTCACATCATCTGCAAACAGGGACACTTCTGAGTCCATCCCTTCCGTTATGTCATTCACATATACCAAAAACAGTACAGGTCCTAGGACTGACCCTTGTGGAACTCCACTCGTCACAGGTGCCCACTCTGACACCTCGTCACGTACCATGACTCGTTGTTGCCTCCCTGTCAGATATTCTCTGATCCATTGCAGTGCTTTTCCTGTTACGTGTGCGTGATCCTCTAGCTTTTGCATTAACCTCTTGTGAGGAACTGTGTCGAACGCCTTTTTGCAGTCCAAAAAAATGTAGTCTATCCACCCCTCTCGTGTTTTATTTCTATTACCTTGTCATAAAACTCCAGTAGGTTTGTGACACAGGATTTTCCTTCCCTGAAACCGTGCTGTGTGTGTGTGTATGTGTGTGTGTGTGTGTGTGTGTGATTGTGTGTGTGTGTTTGTGTGTGTGTGTGTGTGTGTGTGTGTGTGTGTGTGTGTGTGTGTGTGTGTGTGTGTATGTATGTGTGTGAGAGAGAGAGAGAGAAAAGAATTATTAGAAGTCAGGTAATATAGGACAAGAAATACGGTGAGTACTCTGTTAAAAATACAGATAGAAGCATTTCTTGACAAGTGATATTTTACCAAACGAATTCGTTTTCAAGCTGCATGCAAGTAGTCAGACACACTAGGTGGAGAAACATTATCCATTATCGTGAAGCTGTAAGCCTTCGCCAGTACAAAACGCCTATAGAACCAGCAATTCGGCTAAAAAAATGAAGCGGCTAATTAGGCAGAGAATGCAATCTGAACGATGACACTAAACGTCTAAGTCCGGTATTACCAGTGTTAAAACGAGACACTCCTATCAGCAATATACACAGTTCAGTTAGGGTAGAGGCTGTAACACGAACCCCAGTATTTCTCCATGGGCCTCTAGTATCAGGTCTTGCTATAAATCAGCTCAGCGCAGAATTCATTCAGAAATGAGGAATTAATATATGTGCAAAAATATTAGAACATATGTATACTATATAGTACATTTATGTACAAAAGTTAAGCACAAGTTAAATAGGGAAGTGAATAGTAAGCATGGTGTTTACCACCACAGAGTGCGAGAGGCTCTGATGGTGTATGTCACTCTAGGGTATTCCTATAATGGAGGCAACCTTCATAGCCTACCCATCCTTTCTCTGAAACCTAAGGCCGCATCACCTAGTTAATCAGACCTATTCTAGAATGGTCGACTTATTGCTAGATGACTCTGACTAAGCATGCTTCCATCTGGCTGAGATGACGTGTAGGATAGTGATTTTGAATGGCGTGCATCGAATACAGAATAAATGCCCAAAGCAGAGAGCTAAATGAGTTGTAACGTCAAAAACACCTACCTTTGCTCTTGGCACGCGCCACAACTGGAATTGGTGCTGGTACTGTGAGGGATGAAAGGAAAATGATAGAGGCTGACTTAGGCAAGGGTATCTTAATTTGATTAATAAAAAATAATAGATTGAGAACAAGATGGTTGAAGCTAGTATGCAGTGTCGATGTTGAATACCATAAGGAGATAAAACTAAGTGCGCTATAACACATTGAGGTGTTAGTTAAAAGTGAGAGTTGGAGGCTAGCTGGAAAGGGAGCAAATTAAAAAGAAAATAAAAAAAAATGGAAATAGAAATGATTGAGGAAGGAGTAAGACAATGTGTAAAGGAAATGAACTGATGAAAAATAAGCGAGTGCGAAGTAGGGCGCAAAAATTGTGCATTGGGCTAAAAGAAAAGAGTAAGAAATAAAGAATAGAGTGTAAATAGAGCGGAAGTTTATATAAGCAGGAAACAGGGTAAGAGAATGCAGTGAAGCCGGAAGCAGAGAAGGACGGTTAGACACTGCAGGAAACCAAAAAAATGAAAGGGCTGAAAGATGAAAGCGAGTGGAAGAGAAGGAGTTGCAAGACAGTGCAGCGAGAGGTGGAGGTGCAAGGTACTGCAGCGAGAGGTGGAGGTGCAAGGTACTGCAGCGAGAGGTGGAGGTGCAAGACACTGCAGCGAGAGGAGAATGTGCAAGGCACTGCAGCGAGAGGTGGAGGTGCAAGGCACTGCAGCGAGAGGTGGAGGTGCAAGGTACTGCAGCGAGAGGGGGAGGTGCAAGGTACTGCAGCGAGAGGAGAATGTGCAAGGCACTGCAGCGAGAGGAGAATGTGCAAGGCACTGCAGCGAGAGGGGGAGGTGCAAGGTACTGCAGCGAGAGGTGGAGGTGCAAGACACTGCAGCGAGAGGAGAATGTGCAAGGCACTGCAGCGAGAGGTGGAGGTGCAAGGTACTGCAGCGAGAGGTGGAGGTGCAAGGTACTGCAGCGAGAGGGGGAGGTGCAAGGCACTGCAGCGAGAGGAGAAGGTGCAAGGCAGTGCAGCGAGAGAGGACAACAGAAACCAGGACGCAGAGAGAAAAGAGGATCGATGTAAGAAGAAATCCGGAGGGGAACATAAATAGCTATTAATTACCCTCCCCACCGTATCTCACAAAAAATCTACAGCAAACATAACCCACAATAAACTTAACTCAAAACAATGTAACCCACAACAAGAGGTAACGCAGAAGAAAACTATCTCGCGATACACTTACATCGCAGCAAACGTTATCGACAGCAAAAAAAAAAAAAAAATGCACTTCAAAAGTTCCCAGTGGCAAACGTACCACACACACAACATACCTCACAACAGATGTACCACTAAGCAATTATATTTCGCATCACACTCACCTGACACCGAGCGTACCTTCCATCAAACGCACTGTGTAGTATAGGTAACCAATAGTTAACGTTTTACGTAGTAAACGTAACCCACAGCAACGTACCCCGAAGCCAGCAGCAATATTTATTCTCTGACCATGTTAGCTCTTCAGGAAGACGGGCAAGTTTTCAACATATAACAGCACAAACAATCTTCCAAGAAAGATGAAACAGAATACTTTCTTGCCTTCAAAGAATTTTCTTTGTTTTTAGTGGGCTATATCGGATGTTCCCACACGGCCGGTCTAAGTGGAGGAAGTGTTTGGGTGGTGCTGCGCTGCTGACCGGGTTAAGAACATCCCACTGGGGACTAAACTTTAAATTGTTTTATCATGAGAAACTGTTGCCTTCTTGCTTCTCGACTTACCTTCATTTCATCTATGTATAATGCAGGAGTGCATAGGTGGGAAGGTGAGAGAAAGAGAGTGGGAAGGATGGAGGAAAGGAGGGAGGGCCGAAAAGTGAACAAGGGTACAACAGTTGTATACCTAATTAAATGCTTTCTTATAAAAAAAAGTAACAAAGTAACGAAAAAAGCAGTCAAGAAGCTTGCGTAAATTGCTCATAAAATAAAGCACTATTTAAATACATCATTGACACAAGCAAGGTCACATTGAAAGTATCACTAGATATAGACTTCTACAATATTGCTAAATACTTGTGAAATTTAAAGATAATAAGTCAATCTATGTCTTTATTTTTTTTAATATATATATATATATATATATATATATATATATATATATATATATATATATATATATATATTCAAGATAAGCCTCGGGGGTGGAAATCTTTAGCTCAAGTACTTTCACACTTCTCAATGCGTCATCAGGAGCTGTGCAATGTTGCAAAGGTAACAACAGGAGAAATAGGGTAAGTTTTTCAGAGAATGGTAGTGTGGAGCCAGCCAGTCTCAGACTGGGAGAGACAAGCGGGATGCCAACCACACACCTGTCACTCCCACACCCCACCCCATATGGGGTCGGGTGGGTAGGACTCACAGTTTGCAGATAGCATGGAGAAAATACTAGAAGATAGTTAATAGCCAGCCCCAAGTTTCTAACCGCCGGGAACAGGTCATGTGACGTGAAAAGTTACATTACAATAGTGGATCATTACATACCTTCATTTACAACCTTCTAACTAATGAAATAGAGGGGAAAAATCCCTCAGAAGCTTGGGGCTGACTAATAACTACCTTCTAGTATTTTCCTCATGCTATCTGCAAACTGTGAGGCCTACCCCACCAGACCCATATGGGGTGGGGCGGGGGGGATAGGTGTGTGGTTGGCATCCCTTGTCTCTCCCAGACAGTCTGAGACTGGCTGGCTCCACACTACCATTCTCTGAAAAACTTACCCTACTTCTCCTGTTGTTGCTTTTGCAACATTGTACAGCTCCTGATGACTGATTGAGAAGTGTGAAAGTACTTGAGCTAAAGATTTCCACCCCCGTGGCTTGTCTTGCATTGTTAAGATCGCCTGTCTGCTATTGTTTTGCATATATATATATATATATATATATATATATATATATATATTACACACACAATGTGTGTGTGTGTGTATGTGTAAGGTATTAAATTTTTGAATGCTACGATTCTGGAGCTTCTTCCCCACCTGTTATGTTCATAGTCGTTGAAGCAAAGTGTGAGCAAACATGGAAATTGGAGACTGACGGAGTTGTAAACATTTACATCGAAGGGAAGTAAAGTAGGATATGGAGGGAGACCTCTATAGAAGAAAAGACTGAGAATGAGTGGAGGAAGTGGAAGATGATGGGAGAGGGGCAAACTCGGAGAATTGTGAGGTGGTGTAAAGAGAAGAAGTGGTTTGAATAGAGGAAGCGATAATGGAAGAGAGGAAGAAAGAGAATGAGAAATATGAAATCAAATAAATCAGAAAACATAGGGTATAAATGAATGTTTAGAATTGATAGACTGGCTTAGACTCGTAGATCCGTAACCAGGAATTCAAAAGTAACACAGAAAGTCTCTAGGTGAAACTCACTAAATGTAATTATCGGGCATAACACTGGAAGCCTCCGGGTAGTCACCAGGTCTACACTGGAAGCGTCCGGGTAATTATTATGTAAACACAGCCAGTCTCCAGCTACTCCGTAGGTAAATACTTCAGGCCTCCTGGTATAGTCTAGAACAAAATGTTGTATAGCTTGAATAAAGAGTACTCAAAACTTTAAAACTAAGATGCATATTTTTCTTTGAAATGAATACTCGTCAGAAAGTGGAACAAATTGTTTCCCAGAAGAAAACACGGGATGGTAAACATTCTGGTCTTGGTTTTCTCTCTGATCCTGAGAATATTTTGCTCCTCTTTTTCCACCCGCCTTCTGAGGATAATAATAATAATAATAATAATAATAATAATAAAAGTTTTGGAATGAGATTAATAAGTTGAGGAAGCCTAGAGAACAAATGGATTTGACAGTTAAAAATAGGAGAGGAGAGTTATTAAATGGAGAGTTAGAGGTATCGGGAAGATGGAGAGAATATTTTGAGGAGTTGTTAAATGTTGATGAAGACAGGGAAGCTGTGATTTCGTGTGTAGGGCAAGGAGGAATAACATCTTGTAGGAGTGTGGAAGAGCCAGTTGTGGGTGTAGGGGAAGTTCGTGAGGCAGTGGGTAGAATGAAAGGGGGTAAGGCAGCTGGGATTGATGGGATAAAGATAGAAATGTTAAAAGCAGGTGGGGATATAGTTTTGGAGTGATTGGTGCTATTATTTAATAAATGTATGGAAGAGGGTAAGGTACCTAGGGATTGGCAGAGAGCGTGTATTGTTCCTTTGTATAAAGGCAAAGGGGACAAAAGAGAGTGCAAAAATTATAGGGGAATAAGTCTGTTGAGTGTACCTGGTAAAGTGTATGGTAGAGTTATTATTGAAAGAATTAAGAGTAAGACAGAAAGCAGGATAGCAGATGAACAAGGGGCTTTAGGAAAGGTAGGGGTGTGTAGACCAAGTGTTTACAGTGAAACATATAGGTGAACAGTATTTGGATAAGGGTAAAGATGTTTTTGTGGCATTTATGGATTTGGAAAAGGCGTATGATAGGGTAGATAGGGGGGCAATGTGGCAGATGTTGCAGGTGTATGGAATAGGAGGAAGGTTACTGAAAGCAGTGGAGAGTTTTTATGAGGATAGTGAGGCTCAGGTTAGAGTGTGTAGGAGGGAAGGGACTATTTCCCAGTAAAAGTGGGCCTTAGACAAGGGTGTGTGATGTCACCGTGGTTGTTCAATATATTTATAGATGGGGTTGTAAGAGAAGTGAATGCGAGGGTCTTGGCAAGAGGTGTTGGGCTAAAAGATAAAGAAGCAAATACAAAGTGGGAGTTGTCACAGTTGCTTTTTGCTGATGACACTGTGCTTTTGGGAGATTCTGAAGAGAAGTTGCAGAGGTTGGTGGATGAATTTGGTAGGGTGTGTAAAAGAAGAAAATTGAAAGTGAATATAGGAAAGAGTAAGGTGATGAGGATAACAAAAAGAATAGGTGACGAAAGATTGGATATCAGATTGGAGGGAGAGAGTATGGAGGAGGTGAATGTATTCAGATATTTGGGAGTGGACATGTCGGCGGATGGGTCTATGAAGGATGAGGTGAATCATAGAATTGATGAGGGAAAAGGGTGAGTGGAGCACTTCGGAGTCTGTGGAGACAAAGAACCTTGTCCATGGAAGTAAAGAGGGAATGTATGAGAGTATAGTTATACCAACGCTCTTATATGGGTGTGAAGCATGGGTGATGAATGTTGCAACAAGGAGAAGGCTGGAGGCAGTGGAGATGTCATGTCTGAGGTCAATGTGTGGTGTGAATATAATGCAGAGAATTCGGAGTTTGGAAATTAGGAGGAGGTGCGGGATTACCAAAACGATTGTCCAGAGAGCTGAGGAGGGGTTGTTGAGATGGTTTGGACATGTAGAGAGAATGGAACGAGACAGAGTGACTTCGAGAGTGTATAAATCTGTAGTGGAGGGAAGGCGGGGTAGGGGTCGGCCTAGGAAAGGTTGGAGGGAGGGGGTAAAAGAAGTTTTGTGTGCGAGGGGCTTGGACTTCCAGCAAGCATGTGTGAACGTGTTTGATAGGAGTGAATGGAGGCATATGGTTTTTAATACTTGACGTGCTGTTGGAGTGTGAGCAAAGTAACATTTATGAAGGGATTCAGGGAAACCGGCAGGCCGGACTTGAGTTCTGGAGATGGGAAGTACAGTGCCGGCACTCTGAAGGAGGGGTGTTAATGTTGCAGTTTTATAACTGTAGTGTAAAGCACCCCTCTGGCAAGACAGTGATGGAGTGAATGATGATGAAAGTTTTTCTTTTTCGGGCCACCCTGCCTTGGTGGGAGTCGGCCGATGTGTTAATAAAATAAAAAAAATAATAATAATAATAATAATAATAATAATAATAATAACCACCTTTATTTCTACAAGTACATGTACAAGATACACAGGAGTAGCTGACATCAATGACATACTACTATGTAGAGAGCCCCTTGTTATGGACATAATCCTCAAGGTATTAGTGTTATTATTATCTTGTCTGCAAGTGAGGCTCCTGATGTTTACATCAGACGAGTTAATTGTTCAAGTCAGACCGGAACGTCATCTTAGATCTCAGTCTCCTGTGTGCGGGTTACTTGTTTATAAACATTCCTAATCTGAAATTTCTTGAAGGAGAGATTAAATATGTTAGATAAGATTTTATGCTGTTCGTTTCACAGAAATCCAATGGAATTTTAATATAAAACAACATGGCGTTCAATGAATTTCATCAAATATAATGCATTTTTGGATATATAATGAAATTACTGAGAAGAAAAATGGAGCATCGCGACGCAAGGCTGATACCTAAAGATTGTAAGTGAAGTTTGGGTGATCATCCTTTCCGTGAATTCTATCAAAAGTTTTATTAGAAACGGAACTTCTAGGACGTGCTCTGTATAGGACGTGCTCTGTATAGGACGTGCTCTATATAGGACGTGCTCTATAAACAGACCGACATTTTTGTAGAGCTGAAATAAGTAGGAAATAATGTAATGATATCTGAAAGCATGAACTATTACACACAGGTATATCCAAGGCAGCTACAGATGTATCCATTCAGACAAACGCACTCATGCACGTACATGTGCACTCGCACAAACACTTATGGACACATACAGTCACAGACAAACACAGACACACACGCACACAAATACACACACACAGACACGTACATCGACAAGGTGGACAGAGATAAGATGTTCCCGAGATGGGACACAGCAACAAGGGGTCACAATTGGATGTTGAAGTCTCAGATGAGTCACGGAGATGTTAGGAAATATTTCTACAGTCACAGAGTTGTCAGGCAGTGGAATAGTCTGGAAAGTGAGGCGGTGGAGGCAGGATCCATACATAGCTTTAAGAAGAGGTATGAATCATGCCTTAAGCCGATTGGACCGATTCCTCCCAATTGAGCCCCGCACCTAAGGGGGCCCCGAGCTAGAGTGTAATCTACTATCGGCTTGTGAAGTACACAAAACAACACGAAGTAAACAAATTAATTTTTTAATAAATTAATTTTTTTAATAAATTAATTTTTTAATAAATTAATATTTGTAATTAATCATTTCACAGTCACTAAAGCAAGTGGTATTGTGACTATGTACTTTTCAGAGGTGATATACAAATTTTGTTTGTTACTTGTAGGTTTACGTATATGCAGTTTTATATTAAAATGTAGCTTACATCTGTTTGGTCTATTAACTCGCATGCATTTTTTAAGCGCATAATTTAATTGCTTTTCATACATGGGGCCCACCAAATGTGTTCCTAATTGGGCCCCGCACCTCCTAAGGCCAGTTCTGGGTATGATAAAGCTCACAGAACAGGAAGTGAGTGGACCCTATAGCGACCAGTCAAGAGGCGGCGCCAGAAGCTATGACTCGACTCCTACAACCACAATTAGGTGAGCACACACACACACACACACACACACACACACACACACACACACCCTCACTCACACACACACACACACACAGCGAATAGGCGGGGCCAGCAGCTGAGTCTCGACCCCTGCAACCACAATTAGGTGAGTACACACACACACTCACTCACTCACCCACACACTCTTAAAAATGAAGTAGGTAACAGGTAATCGTATACAGTCACTCGTTAGCCCTTACACAGAAACATCTGCATTTAGTAACTTTTATCAATTTAATTAAAACCTGAAACATTTGGCAAACAGTTTCACCTTACCGCTGTTGGCCTTACGATAAAATCACGATAGGGGGAGATGGATAAATATGGCTTTCATGAAGAAAGATAAATCTTCCTTACTGCTTCAGGTTAGTGAGAAGGGGGATTAAAGGGAGGGTGATAACCACAAGCTTCTAAACGGTCAAGTCTAATATTGTCTTATGAAAAATATTCATTATGGCTTTTTGTGAATTTTTATTTTTATTTACATGTGACGACTCAGGGTTAATTAGTAAAAGAAGACTCGTGTAATCTTCAAAGAATACTTATAATGTTTCCTGTCATTTGGATACAAAAAGTAAATTTGACCCGCATTGTTTTCACTGACGTAATCTGGAGTATCGCAGCTCTGAAGAACAGAAGTGCGCATAACATTTAAGAAATATGAAGATATAAATAACAGTAAGAACAACTGATATTATGACGAAGTTATAGACTCTTTTAATCTGCCCCAGGAATATACTCTCTTTAATTTACCTTGATTTATGCACCTGTTCATGCCACTATTTTCCTTTTGTTATTCCTGTTGTTGTCTCTCTCATTTATTTACCTATGTATGATCTTTTGTCAGGTCTGCAATCTTTTTCTTTTCTTTTTACTTACCCCAGATTCCCCGTACTTCTATCTAATAATTTCTCAGTTCCCTTTAATCTCATAAAACCTCAGTATTTTTCATTGTACCTTCTCTGTTTTCTCCCTTCGCTTATGCAGGCTTTCAATTTGTCCTACTTCCCCTCCTTTCCCGTTTCATTTTTGCAATGCAAGTTTTAACAAGCTGACTTAATCTGACTTTCTTGGTTTATAAAACCTTTCAAGTTAATAATTTACCCTGCGAACAAACTTGTTACGATTTTTGTCTGTAAATTCGTCAGGTTTCTTTTTTTTGTTTGTTCGCGTTGCTTGCTACTCAAACACTTAACCCGAGTCCGTAAACACTTTCCTCATTCCAATACTTTTTATTCTCTCTGGAATAAGAAGACTGGTATTAATACTGCTAATAAACTTCACTGTTTGCTCTGGCATTTAGACAAGGAGTCAACATTAGTAATTATCAACAAAGTTAACTATAGTATTTATTCTGGGAATTGACTGTTCTTGTCATTAATGCTTGTGGTATTAATTAGCAGGTTTGAGTGTAGTCTGTGCTCTTGCGATTCCAGAATTACGATTTGTCTAAAGTTAATGATACTGATATATAGAAAAAGAAAACTTACCTAACCTTATTATAACAAGCGCAATTTAATTTAGCCTAGTCCAACTAAATATATTTTAGATAACTTTACAATAATTTAAAAATAAACAAACACCATGAAATATATTTTTTTAACTTAAAAAAATACATTTCATTGTGTTTGTTTATTATTAAATTATTGTAAACTTATCTAAAAATTATTTAGTTGGATTAGGCTAAATTAAATTGCGCTTCTTATAATAAGGTTAGGTAAGTTTTCTAAGGGTCTTTTGGTACAAAACTATTAATTTTTACATTAACATAAATAAAACAAAAACATAAGTATGACTTGAGGGGCTGATTTACTTCATTACACTGTTAGTTTTCTATTTTACTGCAACTCTAGTGTATTTTCTTGGGAAATAGTTATCATTAGCATAGTGTGATGGTAATTATATGGTCGTTGTAATGTGGAGGTCTTTCCGTGGGTGGTTACGTAATAATGATAATAATAATAATCGGAATAATAATAATAATAATAATAATAATAATAATAATAATAATAATAATAATAATAATAATAATAATAATAATAATAATAATAATAATAATAATAATAATAATAAATAAAAATAAATAATAAATTATTTATTATTAGTATTAGTATTAGTATTATTATTATTACTAGTATTGAAACATACAAAAATCATATCGCAGAACTAGTGGGGTTTGAAACCATGACAAATGAGTCCTAAAAGTCACTGGCCAGTGGGTTAACCATTCGGCCAGTTGACTCTAATAAGATTCATCAAAATACAAAAATCTTATTAAAAATATTTATCATAGAGTTATTTAATATCATTGAAAGAGATAAAAAAAAATGTATGTGCGTGAGATCACCAATATGTATTCACCAATGTGTTTACAAGGATCGAGTCTTAGCTCCTGGCTACGCCTCACAACAAATCACTTGCCTCATTTACTTCCTCTTAGTTTCATGAGCTCTATCGAATTTGCTCTTTCAACTATGTATGGAGCCTACCTGTATTACTTCGTCGAGACCATTTTTTCTGGCCACCCAGAGGCTAAATAAATGCTTTAAATGTATGAGTACTCACCTATATGTGGTTGCAGCACCTGGCCCGCCAGAAGTGTGGGGCTCTCTGTAACTTGTCAAAGAAAAAATAATTTCGGAAAACGTTAAATAAATAAATAAATAAATAAATAAATAAATAAATAAATAAATAAATAAATATATATATATATATATATATATATATATATATATATATATATACATATACATATGTATTTTATATATATATATATATATATATATATATATATATATATATATATATATATATATATATATATAGTATATTCTAGGTAGTAGGTTGGTAGACAGCAACCGCCCAGGAGGTACTACCGTCCTGCCAAGTGAGTGTAAAACGAAAGCCTGTATTTGTTTTACATGATGGTAGGATTGCTGGTGTCTTTTTCTGTCTCATAAACATGCAAGATTTCAGGTATGTCTTGTTACTTCTACTTACACTTAGGTCACACTACACATTCATGTACAAGCATATGTATATACACACCCCTCTGGGTTTTCTTCTATTTTCTTACTAGTTCTTGTTCTTATTTCCTCTTATCTCCATGGGGAAGTGGAACAGAATTCTTCCTCCGTAAGCCATGCGTGTCGTAAGAGGCGACTAAAATGCCGGGTGCAAGGGCTAGTAACCCTTCTCCTGTATATATTACTAAATGTAAAAGGAGAAACTTTCGTTTTTCTTTTGGGCCACCCGCTTCGGTGGGAAACGGCCTACGTGTTGAAAGAAGAAGAAAGATATATTTTTTTATATATATATATATATATATATATATATATATATATATATATATATATGTGTGTGTGTGTGTGTGTGTGTGTGTGTGTGTGTGTGTGTGTGTGTGTGTGTGTGTGTATGCAAACAATCGCAGACAGTTGATCTTAATGCAAGACAAGTCACAGGTGGTGGAAATCTTTATCTCATGTACTTTCGCACTTCTCAATGCGTCATCAGGAGCTGTGTAAAGTTGCAAAGATAGCAACAGAAGAAATGAGTTGAAGTTTTCTCAGAGTATGGTAGCGTGAGTGACACCCACTTGCACCTCTCTCAGAGAGAGGTGCTGTTCTTCTGGCTCCGCTATGTTGACGACATTTTTGCTCTTTGGGCCATGACTCTAGTCTTCCAACCATTTCTCGATGCCCAATGTCAGTTTAAGGAAATATGCGGCATCTATAACGGGTCTCACCCGACCAAGGACTGCTTGGTTAAACTGAAGTGAGGTGAAACTTTGAAAACTCGATGTCTAAACTGCGGCTAAAAACATCATACCTGGAACCTGCACTGTCCGGAGAGGCTCTGCCGTGTCAAGGTAGCATGGAAAACCCCGGTTGTCGAGCTTCCAGCATGAACTAAAGCCCTAATCACTGAGCAGCAGCCTCGTCCAGAGGAGGCTACAGTAACCCTGTATCAAGGGCCACTTCCCCGGCCACAGTGATGAGGAAGCATCAGCGACAGGGTCGCATCCTTGCTCAGTTAGCTTACAATACTTCTACTCAAGCTCCCACCCGACAACAACAGCCAACGGGTCCCATGCTGAAGAAAAAACTATAGACATTGCATCAACCTTAGCACCACAAGAGTCACCAGTTAAGAACACTGTAGTCTAAGAGAGCAGACCAGGACATCCCATATTACCTCTGAACCATAAAATGATGTGGACGATCATCTGCTTCACCGATACCATTTGCCACCTGAAAACAAAGAGACACTCAGAACTATTGTGAAAACGTTCGTGAACATATACATGATGGACAAAACAGAGTCCATGCGTTTATTTTCCTATTTACCTGATCACCCAACACAGTGCCCAGAGACGTTGATGGGAGGCCTAACGGCCTAAGCCCCATGTAGTACATAAGATGTTTTTCAGTGGAACGCACAGGGACTACAACAAGACCATGATCGTAGCCACAGAACGGCTGAATTAGATCGATATCTCCTTAAACGGGTCATTTTAGGATTGAGACCCGTGTCAAGACAAATCCTACGAATCAATCAATCAGTCTATTTTCTGTTAGTGTGACTTTGTAAATGGTCCAAGTCGGACCGAAACGTTGTGGTAAGTTTCTTTCTCCTATGTGCGGGTTATTTGTGTATTGTTCCAGTCACGGTATTGTGCCTGTTTTGTTCTTTGTCGGAAGTTGGTATGTGACTGTTGCACCTCAAGGCAGCGGATCTACATGTACATCATTTAAGGTTTTTCTCTTTTGGAAAACTAGATACCAAAAGGTAGAGCAATACAAAGAGGATTTTAGCAGCATTTATTAGGCACATTTCGCTAATGACTTGGAAAAGCTCACCTTCGAGCGAAAAGTTACTTAATAAACTTTTGCTCAGCTGTATATTCGCATTACCCAAAAATTTTCTACATTGCCTTTTCATGGCAGTTTCATGACAGTCTAAATATTATATGAAGTTGTGTCTTGTAGTGACTACCTGTATCTGTCCCAGTCCAGGACGTCCACTCTTCCTGATGACATTTTTCATTTTGTGTCAACGTTCACTTGAGATAGACAAGAATTAGTCTTCCTTCATTCCGATAGGTTTCGTTTTTAGTTCCTCGCATTCTCACTCTCCTACTCTTCTCTTCATTGTTCTTTCTAGCTCTCTCTCCACGACCCCATTTTCTTATTTTTGTCTATCTATATTCATGATGTTAATGTTTAAAGTTTGAAGTTTGTAGATTTCTTTTACCCTGTAGCCGAAGAGGACGGGCACTAAAAGATATTTGCCAGTGTGAATGTGTGTGTGTGTACTTGCCTAATTGTAGTCACCTAATTGTGGTTGCAGGGGTCGAGACTCAGCTCCTGGCCCCGCCTCTTCACTGATCGCTACTGGGTCCCTTCTCTCCCAGCTCCATGAGCTTTTTCATACCTCGTCTTAAAGCTATGTATGGTTCCTGCCTCCACTACATCACTTGCTAGACTTTTCCACTTACTGACTACTCTATGGCTGAAGAAATACTTCCTAACATCCCTTTGACTCATCTGAGTCTTCAGCTTCCAATTGTGACCCCTTGTTTTTGTGTCCCCTCTCTGGAACATCCTGTCTCTATCCACCTTGGCTATTCCCCGCAGTATTTTGTATGTCGTTATCATGTCTCTCCTAACCCTCCTGTCCTCCAGTGTTGTCAGGCCAATTTCCCTTAACCTTTCTTCGTAGGACATTTCCCTTAGCTCTGGATCTAGCCTTGTCGCAAACCTTTGCACTTTCTTTAATTTCTTGACGTGCTTGACCAGGTACGGGTTCCAAACTGGCGCTGCATACTCTAGTATGGGCCTGACGTACACGGTGTACAGTGTCTTGAACGATTCCTTACTAAGGTATCGGAACGCTATTCTAAGGTTTGCCAGTCGCGCGTATGCTGCAGCAGTTATCTGGTTGATGTATGCTTCCGGAGACGTGCTTGGTGTTATACTCACCCCAAGAACTTTCTCCTTGAGCGAGGTTTGCAGTCTTTGGCCACCTAGCGTATACTCTGTCTGCGGTCTTCTTTGCCCTTCCCCAATCTTCATGACTTTGCATTTGGCGGGGTTAAATTCGAGAAGACAGTTGCTGGAAGTCCTGCCTGATCCTCATCTGATTTAATTCTCCTCATTAACTTCACATCGTCTGCGAACAGAGACACTTCTGAGTCTATCCCGTCCGTCATGTCATTCACATATACCAAGAATAGCACTGTTCCTAGGACTGACCCCTTTGGGACCTCGCTCGTCACAGGCGTCCACTGTGATACCTCATCACGTACCATGACCCGTTGTTGCCTCCCTGTCAGGTATTCTCTGATCCAACGCAGTGCCCTTCCTGTTATACACGCCTGATCCTCTAACTTCTGCACTAATCTCTTATGAGGAACTGTGTCGAAGGCCTTCCTGCAGTCCAAGAAAATGCAATCAACCCACCCTCGCTCTCGTGTCTTACTTCTGTTTCTTTGTCATAGAACTCCAGAGGGTTTGTGACACAGGATTTGGCTTCCATGAATCCGTGCTGGTTGCTGCTAATAAGCTTGTGCCGTTCCAGGTGCTCCACCATTCTCCTCCGGATTATCTTCTCCATTACTTTGCACACTATACACGTACGTGACACTGGTCTATAGTTTAGTGCCTCGTTTCTGTTTCCTTTCTTAAAAATGGGAACTACATTTGCCTTCTTCCATACCTCAGGTAGCTGCCCAGTTTCAAGGAATGTGTGGAATATTGTGGTTAGTGGCACACACTGCATCTCTGCTCCCTCTCTAAGAACCCACGGGGAGATGTTGTCCGGTACCATCGCTGTTGAGGTATCAAGGTCACTGAGCAACTTCAGCACCTCCTCAGTTGTATGTATGTCATCCAACACTTGGTATATTCCTTGTTGGCGTCCCACTCTGTACTGTCTTCCCAGAGTCCTTCCTGCCTCCACTGTAAATACCTCCTTAAATCTCGTGTTGAGCTCCTCACATACCTCTTGATCGTTTCTTGTGAGTTTCCCCCCTTCTTTCTTCAGCCTGATCACCTGGTCTTTGACTGTTGTCTTCCTCCTAATGTGACTATACAGAAGTTTCGGGTCCGACTTGACTTTCGATGCTATGTCATTTTCGTACTGTCGCTGGGCCTCCCTCCTTATCTGTGCATACTCGTTTCTGGCTCTACGACTAATCTTATTTTCCTGGGTTCTTTGCCTTCTGTGTGTGGGTGTAGGTGTGTGTGTGCAAGCGCAAGCGCGTTTTTGAACATTGTTAATGTATTGACCCTGTATGTTACATCTTACCCATTGTATTGTACATTATATGTTATTATATGATGCAGCTATACATGATATGTGTTATATTGATATGCACCATTTAAAATACAAGACTCGTTTTTCGCTGTTTGTTACGGGTTTTTTTTCTGTATGCTCGTGCATGTTGCTGTGTTGAGTCTTATTCTATGACACTGTTGTTCTGTTACACATTTTTTATGATGTGTGAATGACATGTCTGTGAGTATTTAATCATGCAGAAGTATGACTTCTGTATTTTGCTGCACCTTGCTCCCGCAATATTTTTCAATGTTGCTGTGTGTTGCAGTGTTGTGGTGTGCTGCTGTTTTCGTGTGTTGATGTTCATCCTCCATGATATGTATTGTTGTTTGATCATGTGTGTATTATTGTGTGTTCTTAGGTGCTGAGGGTGTATTGTTATGATCCTGTTAATTACCATTTTGTCCTAGTGTGTTGCTGTGAGTTCGTACGTGCTGCTGTGTTGCTGTGGTATCCTGGTTATCGCTGATAGTTGTAGCATGCAGCTGTGTGCTGTTATTGTATCCGTGATCTTGTATAGTTTTGTGTTTGGGTTGCTGCTGGAGGTCATAATTCAAGGACCTTCAACACTCTGCCGTAGAGAAAGCACCCTGGGTAATTTATTCGAGCTCTCAAACTCATAAATTTCTTTCCGACTTGAATTACGTCGGAGCATTTATGGATTTACGTCTTTTGTAGGAGATTGCAACGTGCGGAATTAATCTCCATTCATCGTTTTTAATTCCATAAAATACGTTTCAAGACTGTTAGGCCAAACCTTGATAAATATTTCATTAAATTGCAGGAGGCTTTGTGAAGATTACATAAATGATTTACGACCCCAAGTGGAATTTCTTGACATTCTTTAGTAGAGTTAAATTTGTTTCTTCAAATATGTTTGATCGTTCATCTTTTTACATAAAAAAATTGACATGTAAGTAAGGATAACACAACCTATAACCGAATCCTGAGCGTTACTTTTTTTCTCCTTGACTATAAAGCTATCCCAAACATAATTCTGTCTAATGAAGTTGATAGAACTCCAACAAATTCTGTGAAAGAAAGATTGATAGTTTTATATACCCTGGGGATATAGTCACACAACTGGCCTTCATGGACAAATAAGTTATATTTTTATTCATTCCCAAAACGCACGCACCACAGTCAGTACTGAAGCATGTGAGATACAAGCGAATACTGGGAGAGAGCAGAGATATCTGCTCTCTCCCAGTATTTAGTAGTAAATAGATGAGAAAGTGTGAAGGAATGTAGGGATGAGTTGGTGTGGAAATGTTATGGAGAAGTATGGGAGTTAGAGGGATGGAAGACAGAGTTGGAAGGATAGAGGATTAAGATGGAGGGACGTGAGAATGATCTGAATGTGGGAAAGAATGGAAGGAATATGAGAATAAGGTTTAGAGTTGTAGCTGTTGATGTTGTAGGCATGTCAAAGATGTAATTCGAGAGAGTTGAAAAGGTGTGGGTGTGAGTTTCAAATTAGTGGGCGGTGCGTGATGGAGTTTGGTGGGAATAAATTCGAGTTTTTTTTCCAATGATCGGTTGATGTTTTTGATATTATTAATTTGAAAACCACCATTAGAATTTTTAAGCGTATATGTGATGAGCTTAGGTTATTTTTTTCAGAAGTTTATTCTCTAAATAATTTCATATATTGCAGATATTTGGTCATGCATAATGAAAAAATAAATAAAATTAGTTCTTTACCACGTGGAAAACATATGGAAGCGCACACGTCAAATAACGGTATCACACTTGGCTTCACTTCGTGGTCAGCGAGAAGACAGCTTCTACACAACAAGACGGGCAGTGGACAGCAACTCTTGTTGAACTCTCCTCAAGAACATCACTTCAGCTGAGATCATT
Source organism: Cherax destructor (assembly GCA_009830355.1). Classification (NCBI taxonomy): domain Eukaryota; kingdom Metazoa; phylum Arthropoda; class Malacostraca; order Decapoda; family Parastacidae; genus Cherax; species Cherax destructor. The sequence goes on from WNWK01015595.1 coordinate 41,146, forward strand.
AATTCCTAGAATGACCCAAGTCTGGAACATGTTCGTACTGCATAATGACATCGATACAGTAAAGTCAATTGACCAAATGAAATCGCTGGCCCACAGATGGTTCCAACTTCAACCTATTCCCTATTTGAATGAATCAAATCAATTAAAAGGCTTTAAAATTACCTGAGGTAGGTAACATCTCTTAGTTTGTAAATAAAGGTAGAAACCCATAAGCTAACCCTGTAAAACCACTGTGTAAAAAACAGAGGACGTGATTCCTCTAGCTCGTCAGCAGGAGAAATTGCTTCATTTAGTTCCCCGACAAGATGAAATGTTTCCTCTAATTGATCGGCATGAGGAGGTACTTCTTTTAAGTTTGATTATTATCATGGTTATATTTATGTAAATCAATAAAGCCATTGTGGCTCATTATGCAGTGGCTGGAGTATTGGAGGCTCGATCCTCCGTCCAATAATCATGAGACAGACAATGGCCCGGGACGGATTTAAACGTCGTCAGAGTGTTCTTCTCCTAAATGCAATTCTTGATGAATTGTTCCAGCCATGGTATTGTGACTTTTTACTATTCATTAGTCTTGCAGCTGACCTCACCCCTACCTTTAGATAGAAGACTTGTGAGAAAATTTAACTGACTAGAGGCGAAACAGGCACAAGAGTAATGTTTTTGTAACTTTTTGTTACTTTGATGATAGTGTGATTTTTTTTTTTTTTACAGACAGGAGTTATGAACACATAATCCATGCAGTGTTTGCGAAGCTCGCGGAGTGTCGGTCTTTCTATAAAATGTGATTTAGGCGTCAACTACAACCTATATACTTATTTTACGAATTTTTTATCATCCTCTTTATCATATCAAATAAATTCTAGCTCACTTGAATAGGTTGTAGCTCTTTGGATTGGGAGCATTATTATTCCTTTGTTTACCTATACTGATTTCCGTAACTTTCCAACATAATTATTATGCTAGTCACTTGTACTGAATCAGTTCGTATGGTCTTCATACTCTACTCTGTCATAAACAAGCCTTCCATGTTTATTATTTTCTCAACATATCCAGTAACTGAACATCACTTTTCTCGAATGGATTCGAATAGTTTTTTCTTTTAAACTTCTTACTTATGTGTTATCAAAGTCAGTGTATCTAACCAGAAACTTCGCTATTATTTATTGGTTGACAAGTAACCCTAAAATTAAATAAATATTTTGTGTTAGACACCTACTCTCATTTCCAGCCTCTCAGAATTATGCAAACTATTTATAGGTAGAATTCACTGTTGTAAGAAACTTTGCTTCATCCTGATCAGGATCACTGTTAAACCACTCACCTGGTGGGGAACTCTGATTTGATGGGGAATATTGTCTCCCACGGTGGAGGATGAATAAACCCGGAGTTTACCTGAAGTAGCTTCCGGAGGTCACCGCCCCAGTTTCCCAGACTAAGCTTGATCGATTAAGATGTTAGTGTCCGCCGCCTGCAATCCAACGTATGAACCACAACCCTGCTGATCAGGAACTGTTTTGAGGAATCTGTCGAGTTACCTTTTAACAACAGCTAGGGGGTTGAAGTCTCTCAATGTACTCATCGCTTCCCGGCTTTTCATCGGAGGTATCCTGCATTGCTGGCCAAGTTTTTGTGATCATAGATATTAATTTCGGTGTGCTGGTTTAAGACCAATCTCTCCAGTATCTTACTCGCTTGTCTCATTTCATACGAACTGTGAAGGTTTACTGTAAATTTCCAGCTCGGCAATTTAAACTGCTTTGAAGGAAACATCATCCGGAAACATGTTCATATAGATTTTTATTCCTTATAAAAAAAGCGTTTATATCAATTAGAAATATTACCAGGGAAAAGTATTTCCTGTTTTAGGACCTGAGTGGTGAGATTTTTCCCTTCTGATATTTCCCCCTTTCATCTCTCTCTCTCTCTCTCTCTCTCTCTCTCTCTCTCTCTCTCTCTCTCTCTCTCTCTCTCTCTCTCTCTCTCTCTGTATATGCATACTCACCTATATGTGATCGCAGGGGTCGATTCAGAGCTCCTGCCCCCTTCCCCTTCCTTTTCGCTGATCGCTACTAGGTCCATTCTCTCCCGGCTTCAAGAGCTTTATCGTATCTCTCCTTAAAGCTATGTATGGATCCCGCGTTTACTATTTCACTCTCCAGATTGTTTCACTTCCTGACAACTCTATGACTCATCTGAGTTTTCAACTTTCAGCTGTGCCGTCGTGTTCCTATTTCCCAACTCTGAAACATTATGTTCCTATTTATCCTGTCAGTTTATCTCATCATTTTGTACGTCTTTCTCATATTCCTTCCAGCCTTCCTGTCCTCCAGTGCTCTCAGACTGAGTTCTCTTAACCTCTCCTCATATGATATATATCTTAGCTCCGGAACTAGTCTTGCTGCAAACCACTTCACTTTTTCCAATTTTTTTATGTGTTTGACCAGATGTGGGGTTCCATTCTGGCGCTGCGTACTCAAATATGGCCCTGACATACATGTACAGTGTCGTGAATGGCTTCTCACTTTGATTTCGAAACGCAGTTTTTTGACTGATGTGCACTCAGGGTATGTGTTTGGAGCCTTTGACTCCTCCCCCATGCCCTTTCCCCGAGCCTGTACTCCGTTTGTGGACTTCTTTGTTCCTCCCCAAGCTTTATAACCTTGCACTTGGTGGGGTTAAATTCCAGGATCCATTTGTCGGACCAGACAGCAAGACTGGTCCCACAAATGGCTCCTGTGTTTTCCTGTTATTCTTACCTGCTTCTCTAGCTTTTGTTCCAGTCTCTTCTGCGGTACTGTGTCAAAAGCCTTCTTACAGTCCAAGAAAATTCAACAAACCTATTCCTCTTTCTCCTGTCTTACTTCTGTTACCGTGTCGTAGAACTCCAGTAGGTTTGTGACACAGGATTCTTATATCCCTGAAGCCGTGCTGGCTGCCATGTATGAACCCACTTCTTTATAGGTGCTTCACCACTCATCTGATACTCTTCGCCATGATTTTACATACTATTCATATCAGTGACATTAGTCTCTATTTTATCGCTACCCTTGAGTCTCTTTTCATAAAAATTGGGACTACATTTCCTGTCTTCCACACCTCTGGCAGTTGCCCTTTTTCGACAGAACTGTTGAAGATTATTGCTAGCGGCACACACAGTGCCTTTGCTCCCTTTCTCAGGACTGAAGAAGAGAGATTATCTGATGTGTGTGTGTGTGTACACTCACCTATTTGTATTCACCTATTTGGGGTTGCAGGTTTCGAGACTCAGCTCCTGGCCCCGCCTCTTCACTGATCGCTACTATGTCCTCTCTCTCCCTGCTACATGAGCTTTATCATACCTCGTCTTAAAGGTATGTATGGTTCCTGCCTCCACTACCTCACTTCCCAGACTATTCCACTTCCTGACAACTCTGTGACTGAAGAAATACTTCCTAACATCCCTTTGACTCATCTGAGTCTTCAACTTCCAATTGTGACCCCTTGTTTCTGTGTCCCATCTCTGGAACATCCTGTCTCTGTCCACCTTATTTATTCCTCACAATATTTTGTATGTCTTTATCATGTATCCTTTAACCCTCCTGTCCTCCAGTGTCGTCAGGCCTTTTCCCCTTAACCTTTCTTCGTAGGACATTCCCCTTAGCTCTGGAACTAGCCTTGTTGCAAACCTTTGCACTTTCTCTAATTTCTTGACGTGCTTGACCAGGTGTGGGTTCCAAACTGGTTCTGCATACTAAAGTATGGGCCTGAAATACACGGTGTACAATGTCTTGAACGATTCCTTACTGATGTATCGGAACGCTATTCTCAGGTTTGCCAGGCGCCCATATGCTGCAGCAGTTATCTGGTTGATGTGTGCTTCCGGAGACGTGCTCGGTATTATATTCACCCCAAGATCTTTCTCCTTGAGTGAGGTTTGCAGTCTTTGGCCACCTAGCCTATACTCTTGTTTTCTATCACCTTAGAAAAGGCTGTAGAAAACTAGCTCATGTACACAAGTTGATGCTTAACTACTTACAATGCTCCTCCATTGGTACGCTGATACTCAACACCAATATGCAAGCGGTCACTTAATCACAGGCCTCACTCTGGTACGCTAGGGGTTGCTTATTAACCATTCTTAGCAAAATTATGCAAACGCTTACGTTTCCACTGGGCGGGTCATTTTACAAGATACCTCTCCTGGAGACATTTTCCTGACGAACAAAACACCATCACCACACAGTGTCATACGTTTATAGGAACGTTACCAGACACTGTAAGCACACGCTTGCTAGAATGTTATCTCTCCGCGAGCAAACACTTCGTGCTGAGTGAGTGGCGGCTAAATCCCAAACCAATTACTGGTGTGTAGTAGCAATTATACACCAGCCCCTTCCCCAAGACTGCTGACTGACTTTCTAGTTGCAACTTAAATACTCTATATTCTCGACAGAATTAGGGTAATCTCCAGGATTATGTTATCCTAAATACTGCCAATTATTTCATGGTAGGGTTTAAGAAGAGGGTGGATGATGGATTCAGGTTGTGGGGTTTTAAAATTCCTTGGACGAGTGCAAAAAGTAAAGTTTCATAAAACAATAAAAATAATGCATAAAGTAAAAAATACTTTTTAACACTCTATTCATATATAACTTAAATTACCTACAGGCCCCTTGATATATGCCTTGAGTCAGCTCCTAATCAGCTGGGCTGTTTCCAATGATTAACTGCATGTTGCTAATACCAACAGCCTAACTGGTTGTTCCATTAACCAGGAGGGCTTGTCTGGGATCGGTCTGCTGGGGACTGACCCCCAAAATCTACAAGAGACTTACGGGATACACAGTTAGATAAAGCAATAGTTATTGGCTAAAAAAAACTCTTTAAAGGGGCTAATTGACGAGGTAAAGAGGCTATCGGTCTGAGGAATTGGACCTTTTGGTCTTCTTCCTCAGACCGAACCTAATTACCCCAAAATCTTCCCTCCCTTTTCCCATCCTCTCTTTTCCCTTTCCTCCTCATCCCTCCCTTATTTCCTTCCCATTTTTACCCTGGGAGCTTCTCTCCACAGGCATTCTAGTTCCTAGGTAGGGGGAAGGGTATCGTGGTCCATTCCTATTCCGTTGAGGTTCTTGGCGGTGGTGTAGTTTGCCGTGGAATCTGGATCGCCTGGGGATGTCCCAATCCCTCTCCGGTCTCCCGGGGGGTGGCCTTGGGTATCTTTCGGGCGACGGGTGTATCTCTGGAGGCCACCTTTCGGATTCCGGGGGTGGTGGTCGAAGGCGGTATGCTTTGTGGCGGATATCCGGCCGCCCTCTCTTTTGTCCGCCGAGGTGGCTCGGTGGATGTGAGGTTGCTATGCCGGATTGCTGGTTTACTGGCATGGAGGGTAGGGTATGGCACGGGTTCCATGCAGCATCTGCACTACTTGCAGTGTTGAGGTCCTCTTGGGCGCGGAGGGGGATTTACGCCCCTTTCATTCCTCCTAGGAGCTATTCCTCCACGGCTCCCCCTTTTTTTATTTTTATTATTTTTTTTTTTTTCTTAAAAACAAAAAGAAAGTAACCTAACCATGGATGCCCTAATCCGTGACTCTACCCCCGGGCCCCTTGATACCGCACCTAGTTCTGACTACCTTGTTAATGGATAACTCTTCGGACAACCCTAATACCCCTGTACCTGAAGTAGGTGCCAGTTCGTCACCTGCTTCAGGTCCCAGGGACCCGACTGGCCCTTTCGATACATCTGACCTTCGCTCTTCACTGACCTTGATTCCGGCTTCTCCCTCGACGGTGCGGCATTTTCGAATCGCTCGCCCGTCTCGCATCGGACCACCCCTGGTCCCACACCCAAACGACCAAGACCCACACATGACGATTCGACACTTTCTTCTCATTCATCTCAGAAACGACAAGCTCGTCACGCACTCCCCTTAAACTCTGTTTCAAACTACTCAATGGACAAAGTTTTTTACTCTTCGACTTCTCCTAATACCTATCTTTCAGACCATAGTATTGGTAAGGCTCTGCTACGCCATGTTGGTAAAGACATCTCATTTCACGCTTTTAAGAGCGGCACTCGCATCATCACGGTCCAGAATGCTGGCCAAGCTCGCGATCTTTCTCTTACAACCATTGATACTACTCCTGTTACTATTGACAAGCACCATTCCCTAAATTCTTGTTGTGGTTCTGTCATTTTGCCCCACACCATTGTCCCAAAGGAATTTTGGGGCATGTGGGAAATTTTCGAGCAGC
>WNWK01015596.1:0-47381 GCA_009830355.1 Cherax destructor
ACCCAGCTGCCTTCCTGCCTCCACTGTGAATACTTCCCTAAACCTTGAGTTGAGCTCCTCACATACCTCTTGATCATTACTTGTGAGTTCCTCATCTTCTCTCTTCAGCCTTATCACCTGGTCCTTGACTGTACATCAGTTTTAGGTCAGACCTGACTTTCGATGCTATGTCATTTTCTGGGCCTCCCTTCGTAACTGTGCATACTCGTTTCTAGCTCTTCGACTAATCTCCTTGTTTACCTGGTTTCTTTGCCTTCTGTACCTTTTCCATTCTCTGACACTCCGAGTCTTCGCCTCCCTGCACCTTTGGGTAAACCAGGGGCTCTTTCTGGTCTTCCCATTTAATCTTTTTCCTTTGGGTATAAACCGTTCCTCTGCCTCCTTGCACTTTGTCGCTACGTATTCCATCATTTCATTTACTGACTGTCCTTCCATTTCACTTTCCTACAGAACCTCCTTCAGGAAATTCCTCATACCCGTGAAATCCCCTCTTTTAAAGTCTGGTATGTCTCTTTCAGCACCGTTTTCCCTCTCCACCTGTAGCTCTACAATGTACTCAAAACTCAGCACCATATGGTCGCTGGCTCCCAGGGGGCTCTTGAATTCTCCTCATTAGCTTCGCGTCTTCTGCAAACGTCATGTGTGTGTGTGTGTGTGTGTGTGTGTGTTTATGTGCGTGCGCGCCTTCTTACTTATTTGTACTTACCTGTTTGAGGTTCCAGGGGTCGACTCATAGTTCCTGGCATTACCCCTTAGCGGGACACTAATATGTCCACTCTCTCCCTGCTCCCTGAGTTTTATCGTATATCTTCTTGAAGCTATGTATGGATCCTGCTTCTACTACATTACTCTAGATTCATCCACTTCCTGACAACTCTATCGTTGAAGAAATACTTCTTAACACCCTGTAACTCATCTTAGTCTTCAACTTCCAATTGTGACCCCTTGTTGCTGTGTCCCATCTCTGAAACACCCTGTAGCTATCCACCTTTTCAGTTCCTCTCTGTACTGCATATGTCGTTATCATGTCTTCCCTATCTGTCCTGTCCTCCAGTGTCGGCAAGTCGATATCCCTTAGCCTTTCCTCGTAGGACATACCCTAAGCTACTGGACTATTCTTTTTGCAAACCTTAGTACTTTCTTTAAATTTTTGATGTGCTTGACCAGGTGTGGGTTCCATACTGGTGTTACATACTCCAATATGGGCCTGACGTACACGGTGTACAGAGTCTTGAACGATTCCTTACTTAGGTTTGCCAGGCGCCCATATGCTGCATCAGTTATTTGGCTGATGTGCGCCTCAGGAGATGGGATCGGTATTATACTCACCCCAAGATCCTTTACCATAAGTGAGGTTTGCAGTCTTTGGCCCCCTAGTCTGTAATCTGTCTGCGTTTTTCTTCGACCTTCCCCAATCTTTATGACTTTGCACCTGGTGGAGTTAAACTCCAGAAGACAATTATTGGACCAGGTTTGCAGTCTGTCCAGATCACTTTGTAGTTAATCCTCATAAACTTGAATTCTCCTCATTAGCTTCGCGTCTTCTGCAAACAGAGACAACTCTCCATCTCTTCCTTCCGTCATGTCATTCACATATACCAAAAACAGCACTGGTCCTAGGGCTGATTCTTGTGGAACCCCGCTCGTCACAGGCGCCCACTCTGACACCTCGTTACGCACCATCATCCGTTGTTTCCTTCATGATCTTCTGCAGTGCCTTTCCTGTTATTCCTGCCTGCTCCTCTAGCTTTTGCACTAATTTCTTGTGTGGAACTGTGTGGGAAGCCTCCTTACAGTACAAGTAAGTGTAGTGTACCCACCTCCTCTTTCTCTCTCTCTCTCTCTTCTACCTTGCTTCTGTCACCTTGTCGGAAAAGTTCAGTAGGTTTGTGACACAGGACTTTCCCTCCCTGAAACCTTGCTGGTTATCGTGTATAAATTCATTCCTTTCTCGGTGCTCCACCAGTCTTTTCCTTATAAGCTTCTCCATGACTTTGCATACTATACATGACACTAGTCTGTAGTTTAATGCTACCTGCCTGCCTCCTTTCTTATAGATTGGGACTACATTTGCTGTCTTCCACACCTCGGGTAGTTGCCCTGTTTCGATAAATGTGTTAAGATTGTTATTATGACACACACAGCACCTCTGCTCCCTCTCTCATGATCCACGGGGAGATGTTCACTCCCATCGCCTTTGATGTATCTAGTTCACTTTACTTTCTTCTCGGTTGTGTGTAGTGTCCAGCACTTGTTGGTGTACCCTACCATTCCGGTTTACTGTAAGTCAGTCTGTCTCCACTGAAAATACTTCCTTAAATATTGTGTTTAGCTTTTCACATACTTCTTTGTCATTTCTTGTTATCTTCCCTCCTTCCTTCCTCAGCCTGATTACCTGGTCCTTGACTGTTGTTTTCATCCTGATGTGGCTGTGCAACAGCTTTGGGTCAGATTTGGCTCTCGATGTTATGTTATTCTCGTATTTTGCTGGGCCTCCCTTCTTATCCATGAATATTCATATCTATCTTTTCGGCTAATCTTCTAATTTTCCTTCATTGTTTTTCCCACCAGTTTTCTTTCCCACTGTACCTCATGTAGGAAATTCCTCATTTTTGTGTAGTCCCCTCTTTTATAGTTTGGCTTCTCCGATGTTACTCATGCTGCTTCTCTCTCAACTTTTAGTTCTACAATGTAATCGAAGCTCAGGACCACATGATCACTAGTTCCAAAGGTCCTTTCATATGTGATGTCCCCGATGTCTGAGCGACTCAAGGTGAATATGAATTCCAGCCTTGCTGGTTTATCATTTCCTCTCTCGCTCTCTCTAGAAGTGTCTCTAACATGTTGAAGTATGAGGTTTTCCAGTACCACCTACATCATCTTGGCCCTCCACATTTCTGCTCCCTCATATAGCTCCAGGTTTTCCCAGTCACCTTGTGATTGAAATCACCCACAACTAGTAACTTTGCTCTGCCCATATGGGCTCTTCTGACAACTTCAGCTGGTGAATGAACCATTGATCTATTGTTTTAATCATACTCTTGTCTTGGTCTCCTCCTATTCAGTGGCAGGTTGCAATTGCCACCTTGGAACCCCCCTGGTTGAAGTGTTCCTACTATGTAGTCCTTTGCTCCTCTTCTGTCCACTCCTTCCAACTCCTCAAAACTTCACTCCTTATTGATGAGCAGTGCAACTCCTCCTCCTCAACCTCTGCCCCTTCTATTTTTCCTCACGATCTGATATCCGGTTGGAAAGATTGTGTCTATTATCATTCCCTTGAGCTTGGTTTCCATGAGTGCTATTATATTTAGGGATGCCTCCATGATTCATCTCGGCCACTCCTCACATTTACTCGTTATTCCATCTGTGTTGGTGTACTTTACCTTCAGCTTTTATTCAAAAATATTATTCTGCGGGTTTGTGGGGCTGGGAGAATAGGAGACCTGGCATAAGACTATGGGAGGCTGATGTGTGTTGAGCATGGTTCAATTTGGGTTGCAGTTTTCTGTGGGTGGTTCTTTGGTTAAATGTGTTTGCTGGTCCTCCCAACTTTGGGTGTCCCTGCCTGTCTCTATCCTTGTCTCTCTTTCTTGCTCTTTGTATCTTTGTATCCTCTCTGTTTCTGCCGTTCTGTACGCGTTTTGCCGTGGTTGAGGAACACCCAGTTGTATTTTGTTGTTTCTTTTAGCCGTTGTTTCAGCAGCAGGATGCTGTTTTGCACAGTTTCTGTCCTGAAAACCAATCTGGCTACTCCTGATTCCAAGCCTCTTTTGCTCGTTGGCTCTTTATCCTGCTTCAGGAGTCACAGTTCATCTTCTAAGCTCTATATTCTTGCCTCAGCAGCTTCGGCTTGCAGCTCCAGTCTCCTTCTCTTAGCATCCACCCTCTCCTTTATTTTATAAGTAAGCTCTTCTAGTTTTTAGCACTCCATCCTTCTCCTGAGCTCTTCCCTAGTTGCAAAGGTCGAGACATAGCTCCTGGCCCAGCCTCTTCACTGATCGTTACTTCGTCCTCCCTCTCTATGCTCCATGAGCTTTATCATACCTCGTCTTAAAACTATGTATGGTTCCTGTCTCCACTTCATCACTTGCCAGAGTATTAAACTTCCTGACAACTCTATGACTCATTTGAGTCTTCAACTTCAAATTGTGACCCCTTGTTTCTGTGTCCCATCTTTGGAACATCCTGTCTGTCCTCCTTGTCAATTCTTAGCAGTATTTTGTATGTCGTTAACATGTCTCCCCTAACCCTCCTGTCCTTCAGTGTCGTCAAGCCGATTTCCCTTAACCTTTCTTCGTAGGACATTTCCCTTAGCTCTGGAACTAATCTTGTTGCAAAACTTTGCACTTTCTCTAATTTCTTGACGTGTTTGACCAGGTGTGTGTGTGTGTACTCACCTAATTGTGGTTGCAGGGGTCGATACTCAGCTCCTTCACTGATCGCTACTGGGTCCTCTATCTCCCTGCTCCACGAGCTTTATCATACCTCGTCTTAAAGCTATGTATTGTTCCTGCCTCCACTACATCACTTGATAGACTATTCCACTTCCTGACTACTCTATGGCTCAATAAATAATTCCTAACATCCCTTTGACTCATCTGAGCCTTCAACTTCCAATTGAGATCCATTGTTTCTGTGTCCCCTCTCTGGAACATCCTGTCTCTATCCACCTTGTCTATTCCACGCAGTATTTTGTATGTCGTTATCATGTCTCCCCTAACCCTCCTGTCCTCCAGTGTTGCCATGCCGATTTCCTTAACCATTCTTTGTAGGATATTCCCCTTAGCTCTGGAACTAACTAATATCTTGACGTGTTTGACCATATGTGGTTTCCAAACTGGTGCTGCATACTCTAGTATGGGCCTGACGTACACAGTGTACAGTGTCTTGAACGATTCCTTACTAAGGTATCGGAATTCTATTTTCAGGTTCGCCAGTCGCCCGTATGCTGCAGCAGTTATCTGGTTAATGTGTGCTTCCGGAGACGTGCTCGGTGTTATACAAACCCCAAGATTTTTCTAAATGAGTGAGGTTTGCAGTCTTTGGCCACCTAGCCTATACCCTGTCTGTGCTCTTCTTTGCCCTTCCCCGATATTCATGACTGCATTTGGCGGGGTTAAATTCGAGAAGCCAGTTGCTGGACCAGGTGTCCAGCCTGTCCAGGTCTCTTTGAAGCCCTGCCTGATCCTCATCTGATTTAATTCTCCTCATTAACTTCACATCATCTGCGAACAGGGACACTTCCGTCATGTCATTCACATATACCAAGAATAGCACTGGTCCTAGGACTGAATCCTTTGGGACCCCACTCGTCACAGGCGCCCACTGTGATACTTCATCACGTACCATGACCCGTTGTTGCATCCCTGTCAGGTATTCTCTGATCCATTGCAGTGCCTTTCCTGTTATACATGCCTGATTCTCCAGCTTCTGCACTAATCTCTTGTTCCGTTCCAGGTGCTCCACCATTTTCCTTCTGATAATCTTCTCCATGACTTTGCATACTATACACGTCAGTGTATAGTATGCCTCGTTTCTGTCTCCTTTCTTAAAAATGGGAACTACATTTGCCGTGTTTCATACCTCAGGTAGTTGCCTAGTTTCAAGGGATGTATTGAAGATTGTGGTTAGTGGCACACACAGCATCTCTACTCCCTCTCTAATGACCCACTGGGAGATGTTGTCTGGTCCCATCGCCTTTGAGGTATCAAGTGTCACTAAGCAGCTTTTTCACCTCCTCCTCAGTTGTGTGTATGTACTCACCTCACCTAGTTGTGGTTGCAGGAGTCGAGTCTTCTTAAAGCTATGAATGGATCCTGCCTCCACTACATCACTTCCCAAACTTTTCCACTTCCTGACCAATCTGTGACTGAAGAAATACTTCCTAACATTCCTGTGATTCACATCTGTGTGCGTGAGCGTGCACGCGCATGTGTGCGAGGAGCTTAGACTTCAAGCAAGCGCTTGCTTGAGCGTGTTAAAAGTCATGGAAACAAATGGTATTATGACTTGACGTGCTCCTGGTTATAAAGATAATTATCATACATAGTGTAAATTACCTAGAATAACCCCAAAAGTCACACAAAATGACTTATTTCTTTTGGGGTTCTTGACAACCTTTTCACAACCAGACAAGAAAACTTTAATCCCCTCCTACCTGAAGGCTGGTCCACGGGTTAGCTCCCCCGCGGCCTAGTCCATCACCAGGCCTCCCGGTACTATATATATTTTGAACCAAACATAACTTAGAAACCTCACTGACCTCAATTAAATTGAAGTTATTTTTTAGCTAAATTTATTCTCATATATATATATATATATATATATATATATATATATATATATATATATATATATATATATATATATAAAATCAGTGAAATCGAAATCACGAAACAGGTGATTTTGAATCATTAACAGAACTGCGTTCTCATGCCCAGCCCCGTGTGAAATGAACAAAGTATTCATCACTCTATCCATTGGAACACCATCCTTAAACACCGGGCGCCCACTAGTACTGAGTGTGTTATTGCAATGCAAGGACATTCGTGGTCATTTAGCCTCAGAGACTAATTTCAACCTCATCGTGTTTGGTGTACCAGCCTTCACGAGCAGTCTATCCATATCCATCCTGTGGACCGTAGCGCAAGAGCATATGGATACACAAAAGACCTAGGAACTAGGACCTAAAAGAGTTAACAGGTGTACATTTGGATTTATGTCTACAGTTCACTTATCTTTTACAAGCAAATTTAGAAAATTTGCTTAGTATATCTGGTATCTCATTTTCTTTGAAAAGATACCTTGACATGTCACATAGGTTATTATACTGTCTATCTCTATATTACTCAATAAGTGGACAATTAAGCACATAGTGTTCAAGACAGTGACCATATGCCTGACCACATATTTTGCATTTGGTTTGATCATCATGTGTGTGTCTCCCAGACTGCCAGAAGTACTTGTAGCCAAGCCTAAGCCTGACCACCACAACATCAGTCTGCTTGTTCACATTGCAAGTTGCTCCATAAACATATGTATTTACGTTCATGTTATCATAGTGGGTTATAGATCTACTCAGGCTTCTAATTGCATTCCTATAAGATTCGTATATCAATGAAATCACGAAACAAGCGATTTTGAATCATTAACAGAACTGCGGCTTGGCCAGGACTCGATCCTGCTTTCCCATGCCCAGACCCTTGTGAACTGAAGAAAGTACACATCACTCTATCCATTGGACCAGCATCCTTAAACACCAGGCGCCCAGCAGTATTGAGCGTGTTATCCTGAAGCAAGGACATTCGTGGTCATGGAGCCTCAGAGACTAATTTCAACTTCATCCTGTTTGGTGTACAAACATTCACGAGCAGTCTATATATCAATGAAATCACGAAACAATTGATTTTGAATCATGGGGAAATCTCCATGGGAAAGTGGAAAAGAATTCTTCCTCTGAAAGCCATGCGTGTCGTAAGAGACGACTATAATAGTGAAGAGGCAGCTCATGCAAGAAGAGCTTATATCAGGTACTTACCAGAAGACCAAACCTTAGTCAAACTAGACTTTAGTAATGCTTTTTCTGTAAAGAGATGTGGGCTTACCAGCTGTTCGAGAACACTTCCCCAATCTTTCTCCCTTTATTTGAGCTGGCTACAGCAAAACTTCAATTCTTTTATTAGGCGAGCAAGAAATCCCCTGATCGGAGTGGGATCAGCAGGATGACCTACTGGATGATGGCACTCTACGGAAGAGTTCCTGCTAGAAGACCTATAACTGGTAAAGTCCCAGGAAGTGCTTTAGGACTCAGCCTCAATTTCTTCAAGAGTGAAATCATCGCAACAAACCAGGAAATATTCCAGCTGTGAAGAATTCTCCCTGAAGCTTCAAATGTCACCTCCATCCAAAAGTATCCTACTGGGAGCACCCCTGGATCATTAGGCCATCGACACAGTCATCAAGGACAAACTGAAAGACCTGAAGAGAATGGGGAAGAGAATAAGTGACCTGGATGCCCATGACGCCCTGTATGTCCTCACAAGGTGTCTAACTCTGCCAAAACTAACTTACTCCTTGAGGTGTGCACCTTCCTTTGACAACCCAACACTCATTGAATATGACTCGCTCCTGAGATCTATCTTTAGGAAGGCACTGATCACCAATGATAACGAGCAACTCTTCCAGTGCGACTGAGAGGTATATGGATGCGCAAGGCAACGCAGGTAACACTATCTATCCTCGTGTGTGGCTTCCAGTGACCTGGTAAAGGAGATTGTCTCCGAACGCTTGAGAGGTGCTATAAGTGCTCAAAACCCAAAGTTCCAAGAAGCAGCCACGCAGTGGGATAGCCTTGAAGAAACCATACTACCCGTGGTATGGTTTGTTTGCAATCGTGTCATTACGATTTCGTGAGTCATGTTGACGGCCTTGAAGAAACTCCAAGCAGACCAGCTCCTCCAGAGAGCACAGTCCCATTGGAAAAAACTAATCGTGGAAAAAATCGCCAACACAATACTCAACAATACCTCAGGAAAGGACAAAGCTCGTCTCCACATTCAGGAAATTTTCTTTTAGTTAATCCTAATTCCTCTTTGGACATTCGGCTCGACCCTCCGGCCATTCGAATTAGTGTAGCTCTTCGACTAGCCGCCCCCATACTCACCTAACATAGGTGCATTTGTGGCAGGACATCAGCTGATTACTTTAAAGGCTACACGGTCTCGTCTGTCATATATCAGAAGGGAAGTATGCCAGACAAGAGGAAGTCAATGACATTGTCAAGAGAAGTCTGGCCACAGCCCGTTGCCCAGAAGAAGGGGAACGGCAAGTACAGTGCCTGCACTCCAGGCACTTCCAAATTCAAACGACCTGCGGTTAATTTCCTTTTCACCTAAGATTAAATATGTACAAGTGATCTTTTCTCCTTAGTTATGTAATATGTCCTTAACTTCTCTCTCAATTATTTTAAGAGTTGTTTCTACCTTAAATCTGCCGGAAATGTTTTCATAACTATCGGCTTTATCATGTGTGAAAAGTTATATCATTCAATATCTAATTTATTTTTGGTTTATTCTGATTATGGTACTTGTTCATTAGCAGAGATGAGAATTAATACACATAAATTGCATAATTTGTCAATAACTGAGGCACCTGCTCTCCTACCATCGTGCTAGTGTTGCATTCACTAATAAATACATAACCACTACCTGCATTACTCTACATAGAGTCTTACCATCATAACTTGTAGCCTCGACTATCCTGGGTGTGGAAAGGGGACCAGGACCAGCCCTGGTGAAGGCTCTCACAGCCACCTCGTAGAGGGAGCCTGGCGTCAGGTCCCCCACCTCGTACTGCTCCAGTGCTTCAGTGTCTCCTGTGCTCAAAGACACCCAGTTTGGGATCATAATTAAGTGGGGCTTAGGGTACAGGTCCCACAATACTGAATAGGTGGACTTCCTAACCATTAGGAAGTCCAGTGTTAGATTAATAGTTAGGAAACCAAGTGTTAGATTAATGGTTTGGAAACACACTGTTAGATTAATGGTTAGGAAACATTGTTAGATTAATGGTTAGGAAACACACTGTTAGATTAATGGTTAGGAAACACAGTCTTAGATTAATGGTTAGGAAACACAGTCTTAGATTAATGGTTAGGAAACAAAGTCTTCGATTAATGGTTAGGAAGTAAGCCACACAGACACACACACAGTCATGGAGAACATTATCAGGATAAGAGTGGTGGAGCACCTAGAAAGGAATGAGCTTATCAACGACAGCCAACACGGTTTCAGGGACGGGAAATCCAGTGTCACAAACCTACTGAAGTTCTATGACAGGGTGACAGCAGTAAGACAAGAGAGAGAGGGGTGGGTAGATTGCATTTTCTTGGACTGTAAGAAGGCGTTTGACACAGTTCCACACAAGAGATTAGTGCAAAAGCTGAAGGACCAGGCAGGGATAACAGGGAAGGCACTCCAATGGATCAGAGAATACCTGTCAGGAAGACAGCAGAGAGTCATGGTACGAGGCGAGGTGTCAGAGTGGGCGCCGGTGACGAGTGGAGTGCCACAGGGGTCAGTCCTAGGACCGGTGCTGTTTCTGGTATTTGTGAACGACATGACGGAAGGAATAGACTCTGAAGTGTCCCTGTTTGCAGATGATGTGAAGTTGATGAGAAGAATTCAATCGGACGAGGACCAGGCAGAACTACAAAGGGATCTGGACAGGCTGCAAGCTTGGTCCAGCAATTGGCTCCTGGAGTGCAACCCCACCAGGTGCAAATTCATGAAGATTAGGGAAGGGCAAAGAAGACCACAGACGGAATACAGTCTAGAGGGCCAGAGGCTACAAACTCCACTCAAGGAAAAAGATCTTGGTGTGAGTATAACACCAGGCACATCTCCAGAGGCGCACATCAACCAAATAACTGCTGCAGCGTACGGGCGACTAGCAAACCTATGAACAACATTCCGACATCTTAATAAGGAATCGTTCAGGACCCTGTAGACTGTGTACGTTAGGCCCATACTGGAGTATGCAGCAACAGTTTGGAACCCACACCTAGCCAAGCACGTAAAGAAACTAGAGAAAATGCAAAGGTTTGCAACAAGAATAGTCCCGGAGATAAGGGGTATGCCCTACGAGGAGAGGTTAAGGGAAATCGACCTGACAACACTGGAGGACAGGAGAGATAGGGAGGACATGATAACGGCATATAAAATACTGAGAGGAATTGACAAGGTGGACAGAGACAGAATGTTCCAGAGATGGGACACAGCAACAAGGGGACACAGTTGGAAGTTGAAGACTCAGATGATTCCCAGGGATGTTAGGAAGTATTTCTTCAGTCACAGAGTGGTCAGGAAGTGGAATAGTTTGGGAAGCGATGTAGTGGAGGCAGGATCCATTCATAGCATTACGAAGAGGTATGATAAAGCTCATGGCGCAGGGAGAGTGACCCAGTAGCGGCCAGTGAAGTGGCGGGGCCAGGAGCTATGACTCGACCCCTGCAACCACAACTAGGTGAGTACAACTAGGTGAGTACACACACATACACACCTGTTGCATGAGTAGTCAAAAGAAATTGTTGATCAGAGATACAGATGGATCAATATTAAAGACACACAGCTTTGAGTCAGTGTTTATGAACGTTGTGTTGAGTCAGTGTTTATGAACGTTGTGTTGAGTCAGTGTTTATGAACGTTGTGTTGAGTCAGTGTTTATGAACGTTGTGTTGAGTCAGTGTTTATGAACGTTGTGTTGAGTCAGTGTTTATGAACGTTGTGTTGAGTCAGTGTTTATGAACGTTGTGTTGAGTCAGTGTTTATGAACGTTGTGTTGAGTCAGTGTTTATGAACGTTGTGTTGAGTCAGTGTTTATAACGTTGTGTTGAGTCAGTGTTTATGAACGTTGTGTTGAGTCAGTGTTTATGAACGTTGTGTTGAGTCAGTGTTTATAAACGTTGTGTTGAGTCAGTGTTTATGAACGTTGTGTTGAGTCAGTGTTTATAAACGTTGTGTTGAGTCAGTGTTTATGAACGTTGTGTTGAGTCAGTGTTTATGAACGTTGTGTTGAGTCAGTGTTTATGAACGTTGTGTTGAGTCAGTGTTTATGAACGTTGTGTTGAGTCAGTGTTTATGAACGTTGTGTTGAGTCAGTGTTTATAACGTGTGTTGAGTCAGTGTTTATGAACGTTGTGTTGAGTCAGTGTTTACATGAACAAAGTGATGTTGATCAGTGTTTACAAACAAGTGATGGATCAGTGTTTACAAACAAAGTGATGGATCAGTGTTTACAAACAAAGTGATGGATCAGTGTTTACAAACAAAGTGATGGATCAGTGCTTACAAACAAAGTGATGGATCAGTGCTTACAAACAAAGTGATGGATCAGTGCTTACAAACAAAGTGATGGATCAGTGCTTACAAACAAAGTGATGGATCAGTGCTTACAAACAAAGTGATGGATCAGTGCTTACAAACAAAGTGATGGATCAGTGTTTACAAACAAAGTGATGGATCAGTGTTTACAAACAAAGTGATGGATCAGTGTTTACAAACAAAGTGATGGATCAGTGCTTACAAACAAAGTGATGGATCAGTGCTTACAAACAGTGTTAAGTCAGTATTTTCAATGATAGTGTTTGATCAGAGTTTACAAACACAGTGTTGGATCTGTTTTCAGAGATACAATTTTGGATCAGTGGTTTAGAAGACGAACGAACAAACAAATGAACGAGCGAGCAAGTACGCACGTACGCACATTCACACACACACACACACACACACACACACACACAATACAACACACACACACACACACACACACACACACACACACACACACACACACACACACACACACACACACACACACACACACACACACACACACACACACACACACACACACACACACATTCACACACACACACACACACACACACACACACACACACACGCTGATAGATCAGTGGTTAGATGAAACACACTGGGTTGAACCTGTGGTCATGGGAAACAATTCTGATGAATTGTCTGGGAGAGGGAGATCGAGTGTTGAATCAGTGGTCAGAGCGAGACACTTCTGGGTCAGAAGAACACATCATTTCAAAGCATCTATCATAGGGACACAGTTTTGGATCAGTCCTAATTGGCGGATTCACGCAGAAACAAGTTAGCGGTCAGGGGTCACATAATTTTGATTGGTTGTAAGAAAGACACACGGATGGATCAGTAGTCAGGTAACTCACAACTAGGGATCCTCAGTCATGGGAGTGAGGTTAGGTGTCCTGTCTTCCAACCCATATGTGTATTTGGAGTGACCATAGTACTAAATCAAAACCATTTCCAGTTAAATGTCTTAGTGTTTATATTTTGCCTCTGTTCCAACAACCTGTAGGCATCGCACACCATTTTTACCAGATGGTGAATTTTAAAGAGTAATAAGGAAAATAGAAAGTGTTGGATCAGTTTTCAAAATACAGTGTTTTGGATCAGTGATAAGGGAGGCTGACAGTGGTCATGCGTACAGTGGTCATGCGTACAGTGAGTCATGCGTACAGTGAGTCATGCGTACAGTGAGTCATGCGTACAGTGAGTCATGCGTACAGTGAGTCATGCGTACAGTGAGGAAGACCAGTAACCATAGGAAGAGTCTTGGGAAAGTGATAATTCATATAGTGTGATGGATCAATGGTCTTATCGAGAGTAAGTTTCTTAAATCACTGATAAGGCAGACATGCAGTGGTGTGTTGCAACAGTGGTCATGAAGTCTGCGCTTGGCCAGTAATAAGTGATTTAGACAGTGGGAGAGCTAGTAAATTAGCTTGGTCCTGTGGAAAGTGTGATCATGGAGAAAGTGTGTTGGATCAATGGTCAAGGGGACAGTGTGTTGGATCAATGGTCAAGGGGACAGTGTGCTGGATTAATGGTCATGGAAACTGTGTTGGATCAATGGCCAAACATTGTGTTGGATGAGTGGTAAGGAAGACATAGAGTTGTCTTAATGGTCATGATGATTCACAATACATATATATAGATTGAGTTATCACTTGGTCAGTATGTCTGAGCTGTGATAATGGGGACTACGGTTTGGATCAGTATTTTTGAGCAGTTATAATGGGAACTACGTTTTGGATCAGTATGTTTGAGCAGTAATAATGGGAACTAAGTTTTGGATCAGTATGTTTGAGCAGTTATAATGGACAAGTTGACTATGTTTGAGCAGTGATAATAGGGACTAAGTTTGATCAGTATGTTTGAGCAGTGATAAAAGGACTAGTTTGGATCAGTTTAGAAGGATAAACAAGTTTTATGGAACGTATGTTTGAGCAGTGTTCTAAGTTTGATCAGTTGTTTGAGCAGTGTATGGACTAAGTTTGTAGTTCATAAGAAGATAAATACAGTGTTTCATGAACAGTGTCATATGTAGAAAGTCAGTTTCTCACTGAAGTTTGTTCAGTCATTTTGAAACTGCAAAACGTTTATTAGTACAGTGTATTATATGACGTTTGTGAGACATGTGATTATGAAAATTTTTGTTTCGTATTTTTTTGAACTGCAAACGTTTTAGTTGCATCATGTGATTATTATGAACTTGTAACTGTGTATGAAATCATGTTTGTAAAACAGCTTAAGTTTATGCAAAAAGTTTATTCATAAGTTGACTTAATTTGAGGGTCAATCTTTTAAAGACCTCTATATTACATCACAGATGATTGTAAATAGTAACGTATAGTGAAGGGGACAAATACAGTGTTTATTGTAATTGCCAGTAAATCTAAAACTTTAGAACTGTTTTCTACCTTATACCGTAAAGTTTCGTGTCGAAGTGGGTTGTTTTAAGATATAAACAACCCTATGTGTAAGCAGTCAGTGTTTACTTGAATAAATGTTAGAAAAAAATAACTAAAAAGGAAAGTACTTCTACCGAAAGTTTGTGACGGGTCTGTTTATATAGAATGTAGTGCTTGGTCGCTCTCTAATTGTGTTGCGACGAAAATGAGACAGTTGTAGTCTGGTTAGTGGTGAGTGGCCTGTTCAGGACGTCAGTGCTCTATGACACTGCAGAGGAGTCAGTTCTAGAACCTGCGTCAGCAGCGACACGGACGTTGCGAGGCGCTCCTGACGGTGCTGTAATTGGCCATGTCTATGTACTCTGTTGCACGAAGAATTATACTGTTGCAATCTATCGTCATCAAGAAATTCACAAACACTTAGAAGAAACCATAGGGCTTAGGTGACGTTTCGCACTGTCCTCGACGATTATCAAGCCATAAACGAGCGAGAAAAAAGAGCAAAGAAGAACTGAAAACTGGTAGGTAAGAAAGAGAGAATATGTAAATAGTAGTAGTAGCAATACCCAACAATTTACCTCACATCTCTTCATTACTACAACGCTTCAACCTTCGCATACTGATTTCACCGACCACATTAGGCCATAGCTAACTGCTCTCTCCCACACGTTGAATAAGAAGTAATTATTAATGATCAAACTATATTGGAACACCAGAGGATTGAGTGTTAAAGAGAATTCTGCTGAATTCCCTTTGTTTTCCTGTACGTATTTGTCAGCAAGATACTAAACTATGTAACACAGCGCAACTCTCTGTTCTCTGCCACTCTTATGAGTGCGCAATAATGTTCCACTCTCATGTTTCCGTTCATCCTGCACATCACTGCACTCTATACTGAGTGAATAAATATTTTAAATAAATATTTTGTGTGAATAAATATTTTGAGAAATTTACAGGCTTCATAATATTGATAATATACCAGATTGAAAAGTTTGAGTTATTATTTTTAATGAAATACTTTGCTCAATGTGAAGAAATGATACTTGATTAGGGCTTTGTTATGTGTAACAGAACTTAAGAACAAAAGAAAGAAGGAACACTTCAGCAGGCCTACTGGCCCATGCGAGGCAAGTCCAATTCTCCCACCGGCTTAAACCAGTGAATTAACCAAGTCAGGTCAGTCACATTCACTTAAGAGAGGGGAACGGCGTCTGACCTAGTAGCACAAGCTAGTCAGGTCCAACTCACACCCACTCACAACCACTCATGCATTTATCCAACCTATATTTAAAACTACTCGGTACTCGGGAGTTTGTTCCACTCATCCACAATTCTATTACCAAACCAATGCTTTCTTATATCCTTCCTGAATCTAATGTTTTTCCAACTTAAAACCATTGCTGCGAGTCCTGTCTAGGCTGGATATTTTTCCTGTTTTCCATTTATACACCTCAATCATATCCCTCCTAATTCTACGCCTTTCTAGAGAGTGCAGATTCAGGGCCCTCAGTCTATCCTCATAGGGAAGATTTCTGATACATGAGATCAACTTTGTTATCCTCGTCTGTACGTTTTCCAGAACATTTATATCCATTCTGTAATACGGTGACCAGAACAGTGCAGCATAATCTAAATGAAGCTTATCCAAAGATATATAGAGTTGAAGAACAACCTGAGGACTTCTATTATTTATACTTCTTGATATGAAGCCAAGGATTCTGTTAGCTTTATTGAGAACACTTATGCACTGTTGTCTTGGTTTCAGATTACTGCTAACCAGAACTCCTAAATCCTTTTTGCAATCCGTAATATTAAGATCTACATTATTTAGTTTATATGTGGCATGGTTATTGTCTTGTCCAACATATAGAACTTTGCATTTGTCTATATTAAACTGCATCTGCCACTTCTCTGACCACTGCATCAGTCTATTCAAATCATCCTGGAGTGCTCTAATGTCCTCATTAGAATGAATTGGACGGCCTATTTTGGTGTCATCAGCAAATTTGCTTATGTCGCTATTTATTTCCTCATTTATGTCGTTTATGTAAATTGTGAACAGAACAACTAAGGGCCCAACACTGACCCCTGTGGAACACCACTTGTGACGTGTCCCCATTCTGATTTCTCCCCATATATGCAAACTCTTTGCTGCCTACTTGTCAATCACGCCTCTACCCAGGAAAAAAATTCCTTCTTTACACAATATCATATTCAATACCATGATCTACCTCCTCAAATACCTTAGTAAAGAAAGTAAATTCGTTAGATATGAACACCCCCTTGTAAAACAGTGCTGAGATTCATTAATCAATTTATGCCTTTCAAGATGGCTACGAACTGCTTCGGCAGTTATCGATTCTATAAATTTTCCAACTATGGAAGTAAGGATTATTGGTCTTTATTTCGAAGCTAAGGACCTGTCACCTGCCTTGTAAATAGGTATTACATTTGCCATTTTCCACTTGTCTGGCACTATGCCAGTTTGTAGTGATATATTGAAAAGATTAGCTAAAGGTATGCCAAGTTCTTTACATTCCTTTAAAACCCTCGCAAACAGTTCATCAGGGCCTGGGGATTTGTTAGGTTTTAATTTCTCTATTTGTCTGAGGACCATGTCACTAGTTACCCCAATAGTGCATAGTTTATTATTGTCCTGTTCTACATAATTTATTATTTCTGGAATTTCGCTAGTATCTTCCTGAGTGAAAACTGAGAGGAAGTAGGTATTCAAAAGTTCACACATCCTTATCACTGTCAGTGATCTGACCTGAGTTACTCTTAAGTGGGCCTATCTTGTCCCTAATCTTACTTCTGTATACCTGAAAGAACCCTTTTGGGTTAGTCTTCGAATCCCTTGAGACTTTAGCCTCATAATCCCTTTTTGCTTTTCTTATTCCTTTTTTTATATCTTTCTTTAAATGAATATATTGATTTCTTAACTGCCCATCCCCTCTTTTTATACGCCTATATGTGCCTCTCTTTTGACCAGTGAGATGTTTTAATCTATTGTTTATCCATTTGGGATCATTTTTGTTAGATCTAATTTCCCTACTCGGAACAAAAGTTGTCTGGACAGCTAGAACTATGTTCTGAAACACGTCATATTGGCATCCAACACCACCTACCTGACCCATAGTCGGATCATCCCAATTTAGCCCACCCAGGTAATTACTCAGTCCCATGAAGTCGGCCAAGCGGAAATCTGGGACAGAGACTTGATAGCTTCATTATTCCCAGGAATATTCAAGGAATTATATTGGATATTTTAATAGAACTGCTGTTTGTAACCGTGCATTGGAATGTGCATTTTCAGCTATAAAATTAATTAAGTACTTGTTATTAAGTTCTTGACACAGGAATTAGATAAATATAATGCTTAATAACATACCTTAGATAAAGTGTGATGTATGTTGGGATATGCTGGTTGATGCTTTTTAAGATATTAATTAGTAATATGTGAATGCATAAGGCTGGTGAGCTGCATTTGCAAAGAATGAATAATCAATCTTCATTTGAAGGTTGATGTTTACAGGCGCCTATAATTACGTGCCATATATCTCACAGCTATATGCTCGGAGCTATGAGTAGATAGATAGCAGACTTATTTTTCTGCTTCAACTTGGAGTTGATAAAATAAAAATAAAATATACGATGTAAACATCTTCCAGTTATTTAAGAAGTCTGAATGTATATCAGGAGTTACATTCTCAGAAAGCAATGGTCTACAGTGGTCTACAATGGTCTTCAATGGTCTACAATTTTTGAACAGTTTTGTATATCACTTAACTGCTTTTGGGATGCTGAAAACTATTATGACCATAATAACAATAAATTAACTAAAGAAAATTGCATGGTTTTTTTTTTAAACAATTACACACTGTGGCTATAGGAAACTGTCGCTATGGTTTAAACTATTACACAATGTGAGTTTGAATCCAAAGCTTTTCTCCAGCACATTTGATTTACCCTCGTCCCTCCCCACGTCAATGGTAACACCAACCAGCCTCCGTGTACATCTTTATAAGTAGAGCAAATTTATTATATTTCCGTATTCAGTGACCCAAATTAATAAAGAATGAGTAGCTTTATCTATGAACCGATTTTGGTGTTGAGAAGCAGAGGAAAATTATTTTGAAAGGCAAGTATAGAATTTTGTGGAAAATATCTGAAACTGTTAGTATCTCCAACCCTCCTATTTTATTTTTTTATGACTAATTTTTTTGTAAGAAAGGGGTTTAGTTACTTTCTTAGAGTATAACTATTGTTTTTTTTATCTCAGGAGTTATCTTAGAGCAATGCAAGATATTAATTAAGAAGCGTTATTAGATTGCACTTAGTTTCAGAGATGCTAATCTTTACATAGTGTATATATAAAGGTGAGCTGAGGGAGAGGCCTCATGTGTGTCCCAGATTGGATAACAGATATTTTTACATATAAATGATGCTGGGATTACAGTGGGGATTAGAAGACTAATCCCCATTGTACACTACTAATCTCCGTGAGCGCTGATGGCTAGAACTAGTTATCATCGGACGAGCACGGAGCTCTAATCTGTACTGAGCTTTGAATATATAACAAAGGAGAACTGCAGCCATCAAAATACATCTATCCACTTTAAAGACTGTGAATATAACTATGAGTTGGTGAATGTTAAGCAAAGGATTTGATTAAAATGATTTTCATGGGAAAATGTTGGGATAAAATATTTTATATTAATATTAGACACGTCATTTCTTTTTTACTATTCTATATAATGTTTAGGTATAGTTTTGCTCTTCCTGTAATTTGCCGTTTCAGTATAGAGAAATGTTCTGCTGATTTGCCATTTCCTTATGAATGTCAAAATTATTTTGCTGATTCCATGTACCATGTATTATTGAAGTCCTTCTGGGGGAGACACTCGTATACTGAACCCAAATATTCAGAGGGAATAACTAACAGAACCAGATTTTATTCTAAATGAAAGGATGTGCTCTTAAGCCAGGTTATCCATGGAGGCAAAGATGGGAATGTATGAAAGTATAGTGGTACCAAAACTCTTATATGGGTGTGAAGCTTGGGTTGTAAATGCTGCAGCGAGGAGGCACCTGGAGGCAGTGGAGATGTCCTGTCTAAGGGCAATGTGTGATGTAAATATTATGCAGAAAATTCGGAGTGTGGAAATTAGGAGGTGTGGAGTTACTAAAAGTATTAGTCAGAGGGCTGAAGAGGGGTTGTTGAGGTGGTTTGGTCATTTAGAGAGAATGGATCAAAGTAGAATGACCTGGAGAGCGTATAAATCTGTACGGGAAGGAAGGCGGGGTAGGGGTCTTCCTTGAAAAGGTTGGAGGGAAGGGGTAAAGGAGGTTTTGTGGGCGAGGGGCTTGGACTTCCAGCAAGCGTGCGTGAGCATGTTAGATAGAAGGGAATGGAGACGAATGGTTTTTGGATAAAAACAACAACTCCCCAGCATCCTCCGAGGTGCTTCGTCAATAAAGCCTTATCAATTCTGAACACTCATATACTTGTACATTATAATAAATATGCTCATCGTTTTACCGTATTCTTCCGCCTAGAGCAAACATTGTTTTATATCAAGTACGCAACTCATCTTCTGTGACTGAATCTACGCAACTCATCTTCTGTGACTGAATCTACGCAACTCATCTTCTGTGACTGAATCTATCAGGTGAAATATAGATAACTTTTACTTTAATAAAGTAACATATATTACAAAATAGTAGCGCACTGCGGATGTACCTAACATTGCCTATAAAAACTATTACCAACCTTCTTCGAGGGTGGTGAAGACGTGGACTTGGGACGGCTCTGAAACACCCAGGTCATTGTGGGCCATGAGTCGTACAGCGTAGGTGTAATAAGGAAATAAGCCCGTCATTACATGCCAAGATGTCCACTGACCCACTGTCACATTGCGCCCATTGGATGCCCACGATTCTTCCTCAGCTGTGACCACGGAATAGGAAAACCACCGTGAATTTTAAATTTTAAAACGCAGTTCACATTTCAGTTAAACTTTAAAAAACATAAATGATGTAAACGGTTTTATACATTCTATGTGGGAAAGGGCAGAGTTAAGTTTTGTTTATAAGTGACGCTCACCACGATATTGTATTGTGACTGCAGCTGGCTGGGGCAAGGACCAGGAGATGCGTGCTGAGCGGCTTCCAACATCAGACACCACCACATCTGTAGGTGCTGTCGGTGGCTCTGGGAAACACAACAAAACTCATAGTTAAGCGAGATAGTAACTAGAAGCATTTTTGGTGACTGAACGATCCAAGAAAGATATCTACGTATTGTATGAATCCAGCAACCTGTTCACTCCACAGCAGCATTGCAGTACGTGGCCTTTATCGCATGCAATTTATATCCGAATTTCTGAAATAAAATGTTACAAATTAGAGATTACAGAGACCAAAATTAAGAAACACCAACTTTGAAAATATATAAATCCAATTTGAAAAGGCATTCCGTCATTATCTTCCAGAGTTCACTCTACAATTTGAAACACTTCAGAAGTTGCATTATGAAGTTATCGGTGTTGAAGTTTTGAAGCCAACAGGATAAGGCATTAGCAATTTATCACTTGAAAACCTATACTTCCGTATTCCCAATTTCTTCGTGAAAATTGAAAATTGGCCCCAATAAGCCAAAATCAATCCAACCTTTCCTCTAAAAATGATTCACAGCATTTAAGGTTTAAAGCAATTCTGAAAAACATTCTGAGGTTATTTCACAGAAAACAATTTGTTTATTATAGGTAAACTTAAAGATACACAACCCAAAATTAAGCCGAACTTCGCATGAGAAAAACACATCAACAATGAAAGCTTAAAGCATTTAGACCTGCACAACCTATACCCAAAACCCTTTCATTTATTTCAAAGGCTGTATTGATCATTACGGATTGTTGCAATTAATAAGACGCAAATTCGTCATTGAATGATATATAATAAATTGTTTTAAAATTACAATTGGCTAAATAGCAACTACGCATCTCACTAACAATGAAAATCTTCTCCTAAGTTGGATACCTAAGTAGGATACCTAAGTAGGATACCTAAGTAGGATACCTAAGTAGGATACCTAAGTAGGATACCCTAGAGCTGAAAAGTTGCAGCTGATCAGAAAAGCATTTCTAGAACACTCATTGCATGGGAACCAAATCTGGAATGGTCTACATAAAATTAACAGGTCACCTGCACAATTTGATATATTTTAAATTAAATCTGCAAATTATCTCCAACGTGACTCACATTCAAAACCAGAAGACTTCACATCAAGTGTCAGAAGCCAATCAGAAGAAATATTCTTTAGTTATTACTATGATGTCAGTTAGGTTCATAAAACTGGCAAAATTTTACTCAGATCATAATGAATTCAAGATTTACTTTTAATAAACCCATCAATACTAAGTTTGAAGCTTGTCGGAAAGGGCATTCTCCAGGATTTTTTTTTAAACCAACGGTACAACGTTTTTAATTATGTCAGCAATGCTCACTAAGTTTAGTCTGCACCTACGCTGGCTATACTTGTCATTATTCTTCAAGCCGACATTTATAACTTAGAACTAATCAAAGAATTATGACAGGATTAAATCGACTGAATAGATAGTAATAACTGATCTTACTATCACTGGTCTTAATATAATTGTTCTTGATGTAATGGTTCTTAATTTAATTGTAATGCATTACATATTATATTACAATTTCAACTGATAAAATTTATCTATCAATCTGTATTCACGCACTCTACAGATTCTGAGGAAGAATAAATATTTACAGGGAAGAAGTTTTAACAGAAAAGATAGACTCGGTGCACATGGGTCATACTGTTAAAACTCAGAACTCGAAGAGAACTTGAACACACAAAAATCTTACTAGATACTGGAAATCTGATAACAAAATACACAGTCAATAACTTCAGTTCTAAACTGGATTTTCTGATTTTCTATCTTTAGCTCAAGGCTTATGATCACTTTCCTATTGAAGGAATGAACAAACTCGGTGGAGTTGATTAACTTATAATCACTTTCCTACTGAAGGAATGAACAGTCTCAGTGAAGTGGATTGAACTCTCCCTGGCTGAAATAGTTAATTCTGTAACACAAAATATGAGCAAGGGAGAAACGGCTCTCACTATCTCTTACTGCAGGTAATAATTGCTCGACATACAACACTTTACTCTTCAAGGTTTTACTGTCAACTGGAATAATATCACTATCTGGAACACAAGGGACAACAACTGGCACTCTAGTGAGTACACTAGCAACACAAACAGCATTCTGCAATAGCTTATGCATCAGCAAGAAATGGAATAACTCATTACAGAAGTCTTTCTTTAACAAGGCATCCCCTGGGGAGAACTACTACTTTAACAAGTGCCATCGCAGGGATAGTTGTCTCAATACTCAAGGTTGTCTGGGGTACCTTCAGACGCCCTAGGTAAGGTGACACTATCTTGTGTGCAAGATATTGTAGGGACTGAATTCCAGACAGGAATGACAGTTTTACTAGTGCCTGACCACTCGGCTACGTTAACAAATAACTCACAAGTCTACAAGAACTTAATCTGAACTTCAAGTTCCGCAGCACTTTGACAAATCTCTGAAACAAGCTGAGGGAACAAACATATTGCTCAAAAGCTAAATACTGTTTTTCAAGTGGTAAGTGGAAGGGTTTTGTCGACTGGGCTGGTATCAGCTACTCCACTACACTCGGCGATTCTCGGAGAAATTGCGCTTAAATGAAGGATCCACATAGATTTTAGGCCTTAAATCGTTGGTGCACTGGTAGGAAGGTCACAAAGTCTATCTTCACCTTCTATGTGGATCGTGAAATCGATGATAAACCCAAGATATTGGGTGAAATAATTCACACGTGGTGCTTGGGCTGCGTGTGTCAAGAGGTCCCACGCTCTGGGCTGCTGTCCCACTTCTACTAGACACGAGAATCCAAAGCCAGGGTGGCTTAGAAAACCCCAGAATACCACAGGGATGGTATTAACACTTAAACAGCGATACACTGGAGCACAAGGACGATAGGGAATGCGGGGACTCATGTGGCTTTCTGGCTTACTTCTCAGAGTCAGCTAGGTTAGTCTTGCTGGCTTAAGTACACACGCTCAGCTGGCTTAGTATTGCTGGCTTATGGCTAGGCTGGCTTGAACAGGTTGGATGTCTTGGTGGCTTAGGCACTCTCCCCTAACAGACTGGCTTATCTCGTAGCTTAATTTGCAAAACCCGGGTCTACGCCTCGAAGGTTTTAACAAATAAGAGATAAGGCACTTAGCTGACCAGGAAATATTGTAGACAAATACTGGCTTGGAGTGTTGGTAGGTAGCGTCTGGCACATGAGGCCTACACGGTCACACAAAATGTCCACTGTCTTGGTACAGTTATCACCGTATATTATCGTAATCGAAAGAATTATGGGCCCATCGCTGTCACCATTTATCACGTGGGGTTCTTGGAGATAAAATGTAGTCAAAGGGAAACTCCTCGTGGGTGGTAACAGGATATATTAAGTAAAAGAGGAATAGTACCCAGCCACTTCTGTTCAGTTGTATGCCTAGTGCGGGAATGAGAGCAATGCCCGGGTGGACGCCTCTCACTTGAGCGGGTATTGTGACGTCATAGGAACGTCACAGGTTCAAGGGATCTTACATATAAAGGCTGGTATATTACATATGATATATGTGATAACTGTTTTTTTAGGTTTGTTTTGATCATTACTCTTTTCTGGGGCCATGATTACTTATTTTCAAAGGAAACATTTAAAAAACGTCTCAGAATAACAATGAAGTACCAAAAACGTTTGCTAAGTGAACGAAAACTAACGAGAGACTGAGCACGTTATGCTTTATTTTCATCAGACATCGTCTAGATGAACCGTTTTGTTTAGGGCGAATATCAGGTTGAACAAATATAGGGACGTATGAATAGTGAGGATCCACTCTATCAAAATTTATTTAAACAGGAAAACTGTGACTAATATAGCCTCTTGTGCAGTCGTGGCAGTAGCGGACCCAACACTGCACTACTCTGGCAGTAGCGGACCCAACACTGCACTACTCTGGCAGTAGCGGACCCAACACTGCACTACTCTGGCAGTAGCGGACCCAACACTGCACTACTCTGGCAGTAGCGGACCCAACACTGCACTACTCTGGCAGTAGCGGACCCAACACTGCACTACTCTGGCAGTAGCGGACCCAACACTGCACTACTCTGGCAGTAGCGGACCCAACACTGCACTACTCTGGCAGTAGCGGACCCAACACTGCACTACTCTGGCAGTAGCGGACCCAACACTGCACTACTCTGGCAGTAGCGGACCCAACACTGCACTACTCTGGCAGTAGCGGACCCAACACTGCACTACTCTGGCAGTAGCGGACCCAACACTGCACTACTCTGGCAGTAGCGGACCCAACACTGCACTACTCTGGCAGTAGCGGACCCAACACTGCACTACTCTGGCAGTTGCGGACCCAACACTGCACTACTCTGGCTGGACCCAACACTGACTACTGGCAGTAGCGACCCAACACTGCACTACTCTGGCAGTAGGACCCAACACTGCACTACTCTGGCAGTACGGACCCAACACTGACTACTCTGGCAGTAAGAATAGACCCAACACTGCACATCAACCTTATCTTAAATTCAAGGACTATATTGTGTTGAAGGATTTAAGAATAGAAGTACACTGAAAGTTTCTGTGACTGAAGAAAGACACAGAAGGGTTACAGACAGAGCCCGTGATACAACCTACTCACAGTGGTATCAATGGAGTGTGATATGTTAAGACAAGAACAGGGTACTGGTGTATAATATCTCGGATGTGACTTGAAGACTAAGGTATTGCTAACGCTTCTTGCTCAGTTACTGTATAATTCTGTTCAGCATTGGTAATGACACGGCTAGCAAATGCAACTGGATTGTACTTTTGAGCTAGGACAGCACCCATGCCGATAGAACTAGCATTCGCCATAAAATAAAAATACTTAAAAAAAATCTGTGGCGAGCAGACATTATATTTTCTTTCATTGTTTGAAATGTTCTTTCTTGATGGAAGGCCCAAACGAAAAGAGCATCCTTCTAACTGAGGCCTACGGCCTAGCCGTGAGCAGTTCAAATGGGAATTCACGTGACACTATCGTGGTGTACAGAAGGATGGTGCACATAAAATATTGACAGGTATTGCACAGGTATTGCACCGCTGACAATTGAGTATAGTCATCACATACTCACTTCAACAATGAGGTTTGCAGTAGTCTTAATAATTAGATGTGAATATATCCTAATATAACACTATAATAAGTAATATAATGAAACAGTGATACACAAATGAAGTGAACAATTGACGAGCGTGTAGGCAGGTGCGTGTGTGTAGGCAGGTGCGTGTGTGTAGGCAGGTGCGTGTGTGTAGGCAGGTGCGTGTGTGTAGGCAGGTGCGTGTGTGTAGGCAGGTGCGTGTATGTAGGCAGGTGCGTGTGTGTAGGCAGGTGCGTGTGTGTAGGCAGTGCGTATGTGTAGGCAGGTGCGTGTGTGTAGGCAGGTGCGTGTGTGTAGGCAGGTGCGTGTGTGTAGGCAGGTGCGTGTGTGTAGGCAGGTGCGTGTGTGTAGGCAGGTGCGTGTGTGTAGGCAGGAGCGTGTGTGTAGGCAGGTGCGTGTTTGTAGGCAGGTGCGTGTGTGTAGGCAGGTGCGTGTGTGTAGGCAGGTGCGTGTGTGTAGGCAGGTGCGTGTGTACTCACCTATTTGTGGTTGCAGGGGTCGAGTCATAGCTCCTGGCCCCGCCTCTTCACTGATTGCTACTAGGTCCTCTCTCTCTCCCTGCTCCATGAGCTTTATCAAACCTAGTCTTAAAACTATGTATGGTTCCTGCCTCCACTATGTCGCTTTCTAAGTTATTCCACTTCCTGACAACTCTATGACTGAAGAAATACTTCCTAACATCCCTTTGACTCATAGGAGTCTTCAACTTCCAATTGTGACCCCTTGTTTCTGTGTCCCCTCTCTGGAACATCTTGTCTCTGTCCACCTTATCTATTCCTCGCAGTATTTTATATGTCGTTATCATGTCTCCCTAACCCTCCTGTCCTCTAGTGTCGTCAGGCCGATTTCCCTTAACCTTTCTTCGTAGGACAATCCCCTTAGCTCTGGGACTAGTCTTGTTGCAAACCTTTGCACTTTCTCTAATTTCTTGACGTGCTTGACCAGGTGTGGGTTCCAAACTGGTGCTGCATACTCCAGTATGGGCCTGACGTATATGGTATACAGAGTCTTGAATGATTCCTTAGTGAGGTATTGGAACGCTATTCTTAGGTTTGCCAGCCGCCCGTATGCTGCAGCAGTTATCTGATTGATGTGTGCCTCAGGAGATGTGCTCGGTATTATACTCACCCCAAGATCTTTTCTTTGAGTGAGGTTTGCAGTCTTTGGCCACCTAGACTATACTCTGTCTGCGGTCTTCTTTGCCCTTCCCCGATATTCATGACTTTACATTTGGCAGGGTTAAATTCAAGGAGCCACTTACTGGACCAGGCTTGCAGCCTGTCCAGGTCTCTTTGTAGTCCTGCCTGATCCTCGATTGATTTGATTCTTCTCATTAACTTCACATCATCTTCAAATAGTGACACTTCTGAGTCTACCCCTTCCGTTATGTCATTCACATATACCAAAAACAGTACAGGTCCTAGGACTGACCCTTGTGGAACTCCACTCGTCACAGTGCCACTCTGACATCTCTACGTACCATGACTCGTTGTTGCCTCCCTGTCAGATATTCTCTGATCCATTGCAGTGCTTTTCCTGTTACGTGTGCCTGATCCTCTAGCTTTTGCATTAATCTCTTGTGAGGAACTGTGTCGAACGCCTTCTTGCAGTCAAAAAATGCAGTCTATCCACCCTCTCTCTCGTGTCTTACTTCTGTTACCTTGTCATAAAACTCAGTAGGTTTGTGACACAGGATTTTCCTTCCCTGAAACCGTGCTGGTTGTCGTTTATAAGCTTGTGTCTTTCTAGGTGCGTGTGTGTAGGCAGGTGCGTGTGTGTAGGCAGGTGCAGAGCGGCTGAAGACGCTCTGCAGTTGTAGCGTTGACGATAAAACCGTAGATTCTGTAACTCTCTTAGAAAGCTCTATTCTAGAAATCGTCCTCCCCACTAGGTTACAGAAATGGCCCAGGGATGGCCACACTACGACTGCTAGGAGGGAGGACGATTTCTAGAATAGAGCTTTCTAAGAGAGTTACAGAATCTACGCTTTTATCGTCATCGCAAAAATCTCTTCTTAAAATCTCCACCAAAATTACAGACATTAGAGTCATTCTTATATGTGGATAATTTATTTTGGTGTCACCTGCGCATGTCCTGGCTGCTGACTTGCAGCAGACACCACCTGCGCATGTCCTGGCTGCTGACTTGCAGCAGACACCACCTGCGCATGTCCTGGCTGCTGACTTGCAGCAGACACCACCTGCGCATGTCCTGGCTGCTGACTTGCAGCAGACACCACCTGCGCATGTCCTGGCTGCTGACTTGCAGCAGACACCACCTGCGCATGTCCTGACTGCTGACTTGCAGCAGACACCACCTGCGCATGTCCTGACTGCTGACTTGCAGCAGACACCACCTGCGCATGTCCTGACTGCTGACTTGCAGCAGACACCACCTGTGCATGTCCTGGCTGCTGACTTGCAGCAGACACCACCTGCATGTCCGACTGTTGACTTGCAGCAGACACCACCTGCGCATGTCCTGGCTGCCGACTTGCAGCAGACACCACCGGCGCATGTCCTGGCTGCTGACTTGCAGCAGAAAACCACCGGCGCATCTCCTGGCTGCTGACTTGCAACAGACACCACCTGCGCATGTCCTGACTGCCGACTTGCAGCAGACACCACCTGCGCATGTCCTGGCTGCCGACTTGCAGCAGACACCACCTGCGCATGTCCTGACTGCCGACTTGCAGCAGACACATCTGAAAATTTCATGTTTTCTATTTTTAAAACCAACTCGATAAGGTTAACGAGATGCCGCAATATTCCACTAACCATCTCATTAACCTTAACGAGATGGTCTCTTATTCCACAACCTTTTCTATGACTGTATGATTGCCCTATCTCAGTGTATACCACACTAGTATATGTAGGTAGTAACTTTGATTAATGAACATCATAGCAGTCCCACATCTCGCTGTAAATAAACTGTTGTACACCCATGAGTACAACATAGTACATTTAGGAAGAAGAAAAGCGAATTCTTCACAGATTTCAAACAGTCGTAATTGCGTCCAGGCTTCACTTCTCGAACCAGATATCCTCCTCAGCCTAACAGCTTACTTTTCAATAATAATAAAAAAAAGGGCCACGTAACCATGGATGGAGCAATTTATCAACCACCTTCACTTACGAGAGGAACCTTATGAGGGCATTTCAGTCCGTGCTGGACCATTTTTAAGTCACATACGAACGCACTAAAAGACTGAGAAGACTAAAAGACAGAACGGGAAGATGGAGAGGAAAAAAGGTAGTAGTAGTAGTAATACTACTACTACTAGTAGTAGTAAATGTTTTACAAGTAATAGTAGTAATAGTAGTAATAGTTGTAACAGTAATAGAGCATGTGAACAAGAGAAAAGAGGAGACCTGAGGGAGAGTGCTGGCCAATGGCGAAGGATAAAACCCATCAAAGCTAAAGAAATGAGAGGTAAATAAAATGCAAAAGACATAGGAAGAGGAAAGGAGAACAAGAGGCAAATATCAAGGCATGTCACAAGTGTTCTGAAAATTAAGGCATTTTGGCAGCTTTATGAGAAAAGCAGTTACCAAGAGGAACAATGGCAGAAGTGTTGTGTATAAGATGTGATTGAAGCAGACGTCATCTTGACACTAGAAGACCAGCTGAGAGGATGAGTGTGATCACTGAAGTGACAGTAACATTGTTAGAGATGGCAAGGCGAACACTTCTTTTGTGTTCTTAAATACTGTTAAAAACAGAGCGGCCAGGGAGAGGACAGGGAGAGGACAGGGAGAGGACAGGGAGAGCAAGAACTGGAGAAAACGCCGAAAGCGTCAGTGACAGGTGAAGTATGAGCAAGATTACTGTGAAGGGAATTAGTATGACGAAAGTTTCATATTAAGAGGACGGTGGGAGTTGCTAAGATTTTGAAGACTGGGTATACAGGGAGGGTAAGAACAGGAGATTTCACAGAAGTGAATCTGGGAAAGAAAAAATTCCCCGTAATATGGGAGTAAGCTGAGTTCATGAATTCGCAAGGACAGCCAAAATGAAAGAACGGACTCCAGAGTGGAAATCTGAGTCGATAAATACTTCACCACAGAAATGCTGTTACATCAGTATTACACTTCTCAAATGTACTCATGTCACCTCTTTAGAGCACAAATACCCATATTAATACTGAGTTTCACTCGCATTGTTGTGCTTCATTCACACACACAAGTGTGTGAGAGACTAATTTTCGTATCGTTGAGTTCTACTCACCTATGACAGCGATGGTAAACTGCTGCGAGTGGTCGCCGTGAGGGTTGGCGGCGCGGCAGGTGTAAGGGCCAGCATCACCTGGTGTAACTGCCTGGATCTCCAACACAGTCAGCACCGATCTGGGTCCACCACTTTCTCGTACCAACACTCTGCTACAAGATAAAAATAAGTCGATGCATAGCGTTGTCTGTCTTCAGCAGAATACATTCTCTAGTGTGGAAAAAGACACTTATGTATAGTTCAGGACATTTATTAAAGGAAACGTTTGCCCCGACTGGCTTCTTCAGTCCTAATACAGAGATTTATAAAAAATGAGTATATATAGTGGCAGGAGTCAGGTGGAGTGTAGCGTGGGTAGTAGTAATAGTAGTGGTAGTAGTAGTAGTAGTAGTAGTAGTAGTAGTAGTAGTAGTAGTAGTAGTAGTAGTAGTAGAATAGTAGTAATAGTAGTAAGTAGTAGTAGTAGTAGTAGTAGTAGTATTAGTGTAGTAGTAGTAGTAGTAGTAGTAGTAGTAGTAGTAGTAGTAGTAGTAGTAGTAGTAGTAGTAGTAGTAGTAGTAGTAGTAGTAGTAGTAGTAGTAGTAGAGTAGTAGTAGTAGTAGAAATGTGGTGAGACGGTTGGGTTAGAGAAGGAACTATTGACATCATGTTACAGCGGTCTCTAGAATGGATAATATCCTGTTGATTAGCAATTTTGAGATACTATAACTACCGGACTTCTGATGAATGGTGTTACTAACAGCAATAAGGTCAGCTTTACACTTTTGCCATCTTACATCGTCCCTATGTTGAACACGCGTTTTTACGGACCCATTGCTGAGTTACTTTCCTTAACGATTTGAATGTTGCATTACTTTCCAAGCATTGTGAATGTTTTGGATATTACTTTCCTTAAGACACTTGTGAATGTTGGATATTACTTTCCTTAAGACACTTGGAATGTTGGATATTACTTTCCTTAAGACAACTTGTGAATGTTGGATATTACTTTCCTTAAGACAACTTGTGAATGTTGGATATTACTTTCCTTAAGACAACTTGTGAATGTTGGATATTACTTTCCTTAAGACAACTTGTGAATGTTGGATATTACTTTCCTTAAGACGACTTGTGAATGTTGGATATTACTTTCCTTAAGACACTTGGAATGTTGGATATTACTTTCCTTAAGACAACTTGTGAATGTTGGATATTACTTTCCTTAAGACAACTTGTGAATGTTGGATATTACTTTCCTTAAGACACTTGTGAATGTTGGATATTACTTTCCTTAAGCAACTTGTGAATGTTGGATATTACTTTCCTTAAGACACTTGTGAATGTTGGATATTACTTTCCTTAAGACGACTTGTGAATGTTGGATATTACTTTCTTAAGCGACTTGTGAATGTTGGATATTACTTTCCTTAAGACGACTTGTGAATGTTGGATATTACTTTCCTTAAGACGACTGTGAATGTTGGATATTACTTTCCTTAAGACGACTTGTGAATGTTGGATATTACTTTCCTTAAACGACTTGTGAATGTTGGATATTACTTTCCTTAAGACGACTTGTGAATGTTGGATATTACTTTCCTTAAGACGACTGTGAATGTTGGATATTACTTTCCTTAAGACGACTTGTGAATGTTGGATATTACTTTCCTTAAGACGACTTGTGAATGTTGGATATTACTTTCCTTAAGACGACTTGTGAATGTTGGATATTACTTTCCTTAAGACGACTTGTGAATGTTGGATTTACTTTCCTTAGACGACTTGGGAATGTTGGTATTACTTCCTTAAGACAACTTGTGAATGTTGGATATTACTTTCCTTAAGACAACTTGTGAATGTTGGATATTACTTTCTTAAGAAACTTGTGAATGTTGGATATTACTTTCCTTAAGACAACTTGTGAATGTTGGATATTACTTTCCTTAAGACGACTTGTGAATGTTGGATATTACTTTCCTTAAGACGACTTGGGAATGTTGATATTACTTTCCTTAAGACACTTGTGAATGTTGGATATTACTTTCCTTAAGACAACTTGTGAATGTTGGATATTACTTTCCTTAAGACACTTGTGAATGTTGGATATTACTTTCCTTAAGACAACCTTCTGAATGTTGGATATTACTTTCCTTAAGACACTTGTGAATGTTGGATATTACTTCCTTAAGACAGACTTGTGAATGTTGGATATTACTTTCCTTAAGCGACTTGTGAATGTTGGATATTACTTTCCTTAAGACACTTGTGAATGTTGGATATTACTTTCCTTAAGACGACTTGTGAATGTTGGATATTACTTTCCTTAAGACGACTTGTGAATGTTGGATATTACTTTCCTTAAGACGACTTGTGAATGTTGGATATTACTTTCCTTAAGACGACCTGTGAATGTTGGATATTACTTTCCTTAAGACGACCTGTGAATGTTGGATATTACTTTCCTTAAGACGACTTGTGAATGTTGGATATTACTTTCCTTAAGACGACTTGTGAATGTTGGATATTACTTTCCTTAAGACGACTTGTGAATGTTGGATATTACTTTCCTTAAGACGACTTGTGAATGTTGGATATTACTTTCCTTAAGACGACTTGTGAATGTTGGATATTACTTTCCTTAAGACGACTTGTGAATGTTGGATATTACTTTCCTTAAGACGACTTGTGAATGTTGGATATTACTTTCCTTAAGACGACTTGTGAATGTTGGATATTACTTTCCTTAAGACGACTTGTGAATGTTGGATATTACTTTCCTTAAGACGACTTGTGAATGTTGGATATTACTTTCCTTAAGACGACTTGTGAATGTTGGATATTACTTTCCTTAAGACGACTTGTGAATGTTGGATATTACTTTCCTTAAGACGACTTGTGAATGTTGGATATTACTTTCCTTAAGACGACTTGTGAATGTCTCTTCTCATTCCCTTCATCTTCTGTCGCATTCTGCACAGTTTCAGTCGTCTGCAATGATGCACTGGGAACTAGAGTTATGGAATACGGGGATACATATATTGAATGACGCAGCGACCGTAGTGACGAGTAAACTTTAATTAGCCAGTTTTATTCAGCAGATTGTTTACTATGTAATAAATAGTTAATGTCTCTTCTGATCATCTTCA
Source organism: Cherax destructor (assembly GCA_009830355.1). Lineage (NCBI taxonomy): Eukaryota > Metazoa > Arthropoda > Malacostraca > Decapoda > Parastacidae > Cherax > Cherax destructor. The sequence goes on from WNWK01015596.1 coordinate 32,931, forward strand.
AACCATCAACGCAGTGCATCTTAATATAAAGTATTTTTCTTTTATTATTTTTTTTGAGGTTTCTGTCTGACTTGGACCATTAACAAGTCACACTGAAGCGAGAAGAGAAGGAAGCCAGAATTTATATGAGAAGGAGTGAGAGAAGAAAGTGGTTGAATGGGAGGAGGAAGTAGTAGTTGTTTCCTTTGAGGAAAACTCATCAACATTTAAAGTTTAAAGCTGACTAATAGGATGCATTTTACAGTTATTGTACACAGTCCAACAAACAGCCTTAACCCTTTTATGGATTAAGCCTACTGTGGAAACTTTTTTGAGTCGCTCAAGTTCCACAGGGTAAGTGAGCCGTATGGAGCCTTAAACATACCATGGATAGGTCCTCTGAGTTCATGAACCCACACACCCACCCAAACAAACACAGTAGTTGGCGGAGGTAGAGAGATAACACATGTTAATTGATAGATTTACTCTCCTAGGAAAGCCTAGGTTTGTTTGTACAGTTAGTAACTAATATTAGGATTATTGAGGCAACATTAGATATTAATAATGTAGTTCTAGCACCTTAACATAGGTAGGTTTAAGCCTTAAATAGACGAACATTGGGTTATATAGGCCAAAGAGAAATGGCAATCCCATGCTGAGGTCAAGCAGTGTGGGACTCACGACGCATGACCCGCGTTCTTCTCAGACCAGACTTCAACAAGTGAACAAGTGCTGCGACCAGGGCAGCATTCCCCATGTGACTCCCAACATCTGTCCTGGGGACTCGGAGACATCCCGAAGTACTGTGGATATCTTTCTCCATCCAGACCCATTACAATAAGAGTATAACTTCCTTTCTCTCAGTATCTGGCCAGTTTTCTGGGGGAAACGTTAGAGAGTTATCTGTGGGTCTCAAGCAGACGCACGCTATTATATTGGTATGTACCAGCGCCGTCTCTTAAGTTCAAATCTGGAAGCTAGTGTCCCATACAGCTTAGATATTGCTTAGAGGATAACCCCCTTTGAGTTTGGTATTTCTGAGTTAGGGCAAGACACTAATACCACTTGAATTCTTGCAGATTAAGGTCCTTCCCTACACATAGTGTTTGGAGGGGGTTATAGCTTAGGGAAATTGGAAGACTAGGAGACATTTCTACTCCATTAAGTAAATTAAACCATTTTTTTTAGTTGTGCATGTAGGTGGGGAATTCTTTCGACTGAGAGGAGCATCTCAGAGTGTCGGTGTCAACAGGGCTTGCTAGGGGGAGCTTACAAGGAGGCAGTCCAAAGACAAATTTCTATACCTACACAGCCTTAACCTATGAAAGGTTATATCTCTTAAACATGAAGCTTCACCTACTGATTGATGCAGTTCACGATTGTTAGTTTTTAATCAGTCGAAAGTGATAAACCCGTAGGACTCATATTGCTTTCAAACTGAGTCACAGAAAGCAGAGGATAAGCCCAGTTTCTTGGATCAAGAGCCCCTTACCAGCATCAAGGCAAAATAATGCAATAACAAAACATAATTCTTCACTTTTTTCGAGATTAAAAGTTTCAAAATAGCATGAACACTTTCTTTTAAATATACGATCCTTTCACTAAGTAGGAAATACAACTGAAATTTTGAAGGGGATCACATTAGCCCGTCTTCACTTGTCACCCGGGAACAAAATATGAAATGGCCTGTGTAGCATTGTGCACAGTTCATCCAGGCGAACCAAAACACCCAAGAATATTGACCAAGATTCACTAAAGTGCTGGAAATTGGAAACACTGATTGAATGAGACGTTCTCAAGTAATTAAAAAATATGAGAAAGCAAACTAAAATGTTGCTGAGAATGTTACGAATAAGAAAAAAAAATTCCAAGTTAAACTTAAAAACACCATAAAAGTTTTTTGCAGTATTCTTTTTTCATTTACATTGTTAAAAATTTTATACAATCCGGTAAAAAAAAAAAAAACATAAATTCTGATTTGACAAAATTGGCAAAAAATTGGCTATTAGGCGCACATCCCAAAATTAATGCAAAAATTTCTCCAATATACATACACCAGTATTTAGAATTTGAAGACTATCAGAAGGAGCATTTTTTACTTATGACAGTTGAAAATAAAATTAATAAAATTTCCAAATTGATATTTATGCAGCTGAAAGTGAGTGACAATCTGTGATTTAATAAAGCCCATCTATGGCAAAAGTTTGAAGCCGATTCCTAAAGACATTTTCCAGTAATTGATTGATCTCACTGATTCGAGGTTTATTAACTTTATTTACTCATTCAGTAAAATATCAAATTAGTCTCTACTCAGACTGAATTGATTGGATGTTAGTCTTCCTTTACAATGTTCCATCAAGAATATTTTGAAGAAACACAGAAGATGCATTCCTTAGTTATCAAATACAAATAAAAAACACTGTTTATTAAATAAAATTTGGAAATTGCCGCTTATGGCATCCAATAGTAGAGTCAGCGTTGAGTACTGGATACAATATTAATGGTGAGAATCTGAAGCCGATAAGACGAGGCATTGCCCAGTTATGATACGGATTCTAACAATTCTGTTTTTTAATCATTTTATAACTGGTCAAATTTACCGGCAAGCAAACAAAACTTTCTAGGTATTACCCTGGTATTACTCTAGTATTACCCAGGTATTTCCCTGGTATTACCCTGGTATTACTGTAGACAGCAAGCCTACATGGCTAGTTTCCACCAGAGGGCAAGCCTCGGTGGGTATGACCAGCTAAGCTGGTACCACGCCTGCCTCTCCCTCACTTAGTGCCAACTCAACCTAGAGTCAACAGAAAGCTCTTTATGTGCGTCGCTCGTAGATGCCCTGCTGAGTCGTACCTGCTACGACTTCCCGTTGAGACTCGTTTCACTCCACCTCTTGACTGCCAGAGTGCAGGTATATGTAGAAAACCAGTCTGAGGATGTTTAGCCTAACCTCTGATGTAACTCCAACTGTCGAGAGAATGACATCGTCAAGCCGCAGTAGCCTTATCGACAGGCGACTGTCTGACTCACGTCACAGCTTCATTGAGCAGCCTGCACAACGATGATGTCACTTTGGCTGCCAGCTCGCTCACTCCAGTTATGGTGTATGCTGCTATGACTTCCAGATGTTTCACCCGAGTCATCCCTGCCACGACTCACTTCACACGCCAGCAGTGACAGCCCCAGCGACAGTACCAGTCGAGAAATGTCCTCCTGAGTTGCTTGCCAGAAGAAGTCTTGCCCAATTACCGAGTACTGACAATGCCTCACTCGAAGGCACCAGCATGTTGCGCCCCAGGATAAGTGAACCCTGCAGTGACTACTACAATGACTGCTTCACCGTTCCAGAGGAGACCGTACCTTGTTACGTCACAGCCCAGCCGCAATGTCCAGACTCAAGAAGGCGTTTAGTGATGCCCACTGACGCTCACTGCCTTGGACCACGAAGGAAACCCCATCTTTTATTTCTTCCCTCCCAGTAGGAAGTTTTTTCCCATGTATATAAATATATATATATATATATATATATATATATATATATATATATATATATATATATATATATATATACGTATATATATATGTGTGTGTGTGTGTGTGTGTGTGTGTGTGTGTGTGTGTGTGTGTGTGTGTGTGTGTGCATTCTGTGTTCTGTGCCCGTTCCTGCGAGAGAGAGAGACCGATTTTTTCACTCAAGCATGGTCGAGGACGAGCATGGGTAGGTGGCCTAGCAAAATGTAAACAGTAAGCCTACATGGCTAGTTTACATAGTTTTCACCAGAGGGCAAGCCTCGGTGGGCATACCCAGCTTAGCTGGTATCACGCCTGCCTCTCCCTCACTAGGCGCCAACTCAACCTCGAGTCAACAAAAAGGTCTACTCCGTCCCTCCCTCGCGGGCCTGGGCACTTAACACACTGCCTGTGTACCAAGATTCCAAATAAAGGAAGAAGCCTCCGAAGCCTTATCATTGATCCTCGCCTTGAAATACATCCACTCAAATCAATTATTATGTTACCCAGGTATTTCCTGGTATTACCAAGGTTTTACCCTGATATTACCCTGGTCCTAAGATGGTCCAGACATTAATCACCGAGGCTGTTCAGAAGAGGTAAACTGAAAAAATATTACGAAAATTAACTGGAATAAAAATTTCACACTATTTTATACATCTGAATTTTATTCTTTTTCTGAATGACTGAAGCTACGCCATGCAAGGTTTTCGAAGTTATCTCAGTTAATCCAGAATGCTGAGAAAATCTTCCATCATTTGATGGAAATGAGTAGAATGTTACTACAACGATATATTGTTTCTTAAAAATATTTAACGAACAACTGTATGTCTTAGTCTCAAAAATGCTGCCTCAGAAACAATATTTGAAGAATTCCCTCAACAAAGCTATCAATGTTCGAACATTCTCAAGAGTAAATAGTACACTCTGTGGAAAATATGGGTGTTTTCCTGAAAGTTATGCTCGAAAAACTTTCCAATGTGAATAGATATCCTTAATGTGTTGTTGTTGGCTTAAAATTTAACTGAGTGTAAAAGAGAACGAACAGATAAGCTCGGCGCATGCGCCGGGTCCTAGAGGGGAGGTTTTGGGGCATAGGCCGATGCGGGAGAGGCCTCATTGTCAAGTGGTCGTGGGCGTGGATTCAATAGCGTAGGCAGTGGCTAATAATCGATGCGATTCGGTCGAAACCTTGATACTAGGTAGCGCTTCGTAATAGAATGGTAGAAGGGGAAGGAAGTTTGAGACGCCGCTATGATGAAAGTGAACAAGAGTCATCATTTCCATCTCAATTCATCGACTTCGAACCTTAATGGATCGACTACTAACGAATGTAAATTAGTGGGACATTGAACCGTCGTGCGAACTGAAGAGAAATTGGTGATGTTAATATCACGAGAGAGAATGAGCTCAATGATACTCGGCGCCATTCTCCGACTGATCACATGTTAATTAACCTCACACTCCTGTCCCGAGGATTGTAGAGGTGTTAAGGGGCAAAGACTCCTTAATCGAGACAATCCAAGTGACACCATCATCCTGCTGGCAGAATAACTGTGTCTACCGAGCAGGACATCGAAACGAGGGGGAAAAAACAGCCAAAGGATGCGACCTTCTCACCCACAGTTAAGTAACCTTTCTATTTATGACAGACTGATACTGGCCAGTTAGTTATATTATAATAGTACAGGTATTGTGGGAGTGTCAACGATCTACAGTGACCATCAAGAATATTGGGTAAGTGATGGTCTTATCGTATTGTGTGTGTACTCTTCCCCTCTTTCTAATCAGTCCATTTACATATACATACAATCCAAAACTAATCGTAACACCGTACCTATTGTTGTTATCCAATTGTAATTTATAATACTGGTCTAGGATAGATGTGTTAAGAGTGAGTGTGTTTTTATTTCCGAAATGTTTAGCTTACACAATAGGCTTCTTTAGTACTTTAAGATACTTGAACGATGTTTTCGGGGTGTAGCGACAACGCGGTTTGGTCCGAGACTAGGCGTCCTCTTAGATCAAAAACGTAATTAACCAGACTATTACTTTCGAATGCACGAAGTCCAGCATACGAACCACAGACCGTCTGGTCAGGAACTGATTTAAGGAACTTGTTAAGTCCCGTATGGAAGATAGCCAGAGGTTGCTAGGTAATTCCCTTTTTACTAGAAGGGCGAGCGTTAAAAATTGGGAAATTTTGACACTAATCAAGTTCTCTTATACTGAACAAGGTACACCTGTGCTTTTTATTGGATGTACCCTGTAATCTCTGTTAATAACTTGTGTTTATATTGTGTGATTTCCCTGTAGGGAAGACTCTGACATCCTAAGGCTCATACCTGTGACCTTTAGAGATGAGGGCATTGTAACGGTGCCAGGTGAGGGAGAGAGGGGCGTCACCTATCGCCTCACATTCTACCCTCACTGTTTGTCCCACATGACAGGTCACCTGCCGCCCTTCCGATTTGACAAAATTGGCAAATAATTGGCTATTAGGCGCACATCCCAAAATTATTGCAAAAAATTCTCCAATATAGATACACCAGTATTTAGAATTTGAAGACTATCAGAAGGAGCATTTTTTACTTATGACAGTTGAAAATAAAATTAATAAAATTTCCAAATTGATATTTATGCAGCTGAAAGTGAGTGACAATCTGTGATTTAATAAAGCCCATCTATGGCAAAAGTTTGAAGCCGATTCCTAAAGACATTTTCCAGTAATTGATTGATCTCACTGATTCGAGGTTTATTAACTTTATTTACTCATTCAGTAAAATATCAAATTAGTCTCTACTCAGACTGAATTGATTGGATGTTAGTCTTCCTTTACAATGTTCCATCAAGAATATTTTGAAGAAACACAGAAGATGCATTCCTTAGTTATCAAATACAAATAAAAAACACTGTTTATTAAATAAAATTTGGAAATTGCCGCTTATGGCATCCAATAGTAGAGTCAGCGTTGAGTACTGGATACAATATTAATGGTGAGAATCTGAAGCCGATAAGACGAGGCATTGCCCAGTTATGATACGGATTCTAACAATTCTGTTTTTAATCATTTTATAACTGGTCAAATTTACCGGCAAGCAAACAAAACTTTCTAGGTATTACCCTGGTATTACTCTAGTATTACCCAGGTATTTCCCTGGTATTACCCTGGTATTACTGTAGACAGCAAGCCTACATGGCTAGTTTCCACCAGAGGGCAAGCCTCGGTGGGTATGACCAGCTAAGCTGGTACCACGCCTGCCTCTCCCTCACTTAGTGCCAACTCAACCTAGAGTCAACAGAAAGCTCTTTATGTGCGTCGCTCGTAGATGCCCTGCTGAGTCGTACCTGCTACGACTTCCCGTTGAGACTCGTTTCACTCCACCTCTTGACTGCCAGAGTGCAGGTATATGTAGAAAACCAGTCTGAGGATGTTTAGCCTAACCTCTGATGTAACTCCAACTGTCGAGAGAATGACATCGTCAAGCCGCAGTAGCCTTATCGACAGGCGACTGTCTGACTCACGTCACAGCTTCATTGAGCAGCCTGCACAACGATGATGTCACTTTGGCTGCCAGCTCGCTCACTCCAGTTATGGTGTATGCTGCTATGACTTCCAGATGTTTCACCCGAGTCATCCCTGCCACGACTCACTTCACACGCCAGCAGTGACAGCCCCAGCGACAGTACCAGTCGAGAAATGTCCTCCTGAGTTGCTTGCCAGAAGAAGTCTTGCCCAATTACCGAGTACTGACAATGCCTCACTCGAAGGCACCAGCATGTTGCGCCCCAGGATAAGTGAACCCTGCAGTGACTACTACAATGACTGCTTCACCGTTCCAGAGGAGACCGTACCTTGTTACGTCACAGCCCAGCCGCAATGTCCAGACTCAAGAAGGCGTTTAGTGATGCCCACTGACGCTCACTGCCTTGGACCACGAAGGAAACCCCATCTTTTATTTCTTCCCTCCCAGTAGGAAGTTTTTTCCCATGTATATAAATATATATATATATATATATATATATATATATATATATATATATATATATATATATATATATATATATATATATACGTATATATATATATGTGTGTGTGTGTGTGTGTGTGTGTGTGTGTGTGTGTGTGTGTGTGTGTGTGTGTGTGTGTGTGTGCATTCTGTGTTCTGTGCCCCGTTCCTGCGAGAGAGAGAGAGACCGATTTTTTTTCACTCAAGCATGGTCGAGGACGAGCATGGGTAGGTGGCCTAGCAAAATGTAAACAGTAAGCCTACATGGCTAGTTTACATAGTTTCCACCAGAGGGCAAGCCTCGGTGGGCATACCCAGCTTAGCTGGTATCACGCCTGCCTCTCCCTCACTAGGCGCCAACTCAACCTCGAGTCAACAAAAAGGTCTACTCCGTCCCTCCCTCGCGGGCCTGGGCACTTAACACACTGCCTGTGTACCAAGATTCCAAATAAAGGAAGAAGCCTCCGAAGCCTTATCATTGATCCTCGCCTTGAAATACATCCACTCAAATCAATTATTATGTTACCCAGGTATTTCCCTGGTATTACCAAGGTTTTACCCTGATATTACCCTGGTCCTAAGATGGTCCAGACATTAATCACCGAGGCTGTTCAGAAGAGGTAAACTGAAAAAATATTACGAAAATTAACTGGAATAAAAATTTCACACTATTTTATACATCTGAATTTTATTCTTTTTCTGAATGACTGAAGCTACGCCATGCAAGGTTTTCGAAGTTATCTCAGTTAATCCAGAATGCTGAGAAAATCTTCCATCATTTGATGGAAATGAGTAGAATGTTACTACAACGATATATTGTTTCTTAAAAATATTTAACGAACAACTGTATGTCTTAGTCTCAAAAATGCTGCCTCAGAAACAATATTTGAAGAATTCCCTCAACAAAGCTATCAATGTTCGAACATTCTCAAGAGTAAATAGTACACTCTGTGGAAAATATGGGTGTTTTCCTGAAAGTTATGCTCGAAAAACTTTCCAATGTGAATAGATATCCTTAATGTGTTGTTGTTGGCTTAAAATTTAACTGAGTGTAAAGAGAACCAACAGATAAGCTCGGCGCATGCGCCGGGTCCTAGAGGAGGTTTTGGGGCATAGGCCGATGCGGGAGAGGCCTCATTGTCAAGTGGTCGTGGGCGTGGATTCAATAGCGTAGGCAGTGGCTAATAATCGATGCGATTCGGTCGAAACCTTGATACTAGGTAGGCTTCGTAATAGAATGGTAGAAGGGGAAGGAAGTTTGAGACGCCGCTATGATGAAAGTGAACAAGAGTCATCATTTCCATCTCAATTCATCGACTTCGAACCTTAATGGATCGACTACTAACGAATGTAAATTAGTGGGACATTGAACCGTCGTGCGAACTGAAGAGAAATTGGTGATGTTAATATCACGAGAGAGAATGAGCTCAATGATACTCGGCGCCATTCTCCTACTGATCACATGTTAATTAACCTCACACTCCTGTCCCGAGGATTGTAGAGGTGTTAAGGGGCAAAGACTCCTTAATCGAGACAATCCAAGTGACACCATCATCCTGCTGGCAGAATAACTGTGTCTACCGAGCAGGACATCGAAACGAGGGGGAAAAAACAGCCAAAGGATGCGACCTTCTCACCCACAGTTAAGTAACCTTTCTATTTATGACAGACTGATACTGGCCAGTTAGTTATATTATAATAGTACAGGTATTGTGGGAGTGTCAACGATCTACAGTGACCATCAAGAATATTGGGTAAGTGATGGTCTTATCGTATTGGTGTGTGTACTCTCTTCCCCCCTCTTTCTAATCAGTCCATTTACATATACATACAATCCAAAACTAATCGTAACACCGTACCTATTGTTGTTATCCAATTGTAATTTATAATACTGGTCTAGGATAGATGTGTTAAGAGTGAGTGTGTTTTTATTTCCGAAATGTTTAGCTTACACAATAGGCTTCTTTAGTACTTTAAGATACTTGAACGATGTTTTCGGGGTGTAGCGACAACGCGGTTTGGTCCGAGACTAGGCGTCCTCTTAGATCAAAAACGTAATTAACCAGACTATTACTTTCGAATGCACGAAGTCCAGCATACGAACCACAGACCGTCTGGTCAGGAACTGATTTAAGGAACTTGTTAAGTCCCGTATGGAAGATAGCCAGAGGTTGCTAGGTAATTCCCTTTTTACTAGAAGGGCGAGCGTTAAAAATTGGGAAATTTTGACACTAATCAAGTTCTCTTTACTGAACAAGTACACCTGTGCTTTTATTGGATGTACCCTGTAATCTCTGTTAATAACTTGTGTTTATATTGTGTGATTTCCCTGTAGGGAAGACTCTGACATCCTAAGGCTCATACCTGTGACCTTTAGAGATGAGGGCATTGTAACGGTGCCAGGTGAGGGAGAGAGGGGCGTCACCTATCGCCTCACATTCTACCCTCACTGTTTGTCCCACATGACAGGTCACCTGCCGCCCTTCCGTTACTACACGCGCTGGGGCTGTTTTGAAAAAAATAAAGAGTTACTAGGCAAGAAAAAAGAAACAATTATTGTGGGTCAAATAATAATTAGCAAACCAAATAGGACAGGGAAAGAAGTAATTACATCTGGAAAAGGAACAAACGTTAGTAGAATATAAATGCATGTGAGGTACTACCTGGGAGACACGAACCTGGAACTTGCATCCCTGGAAGATGAAAACCTGGAAGTGAAACATTAGGGAGATGCAAATCTAGAAATGGCACCCCAGGAAATGCAAACTTGGAAACTGTATATCTGCTGAGCGCAGTTTGTAGAATGTGGTATGTGAAACGAAATGTTTGAGGCGTGATCTTTTTCACACCCTTTATAACACCTCCTCCCATGTTTCTCAGTCAACTGCCTCAACATTACCAATATCACTATCACTACCATTATCACATGCATCATCACCATCAGCCAGACTCCACCTTGACCTTTCCCACTACCATCTACCCATCTCCCACTACCACCTACCCATCTCCCACTACCACCTACCCATCTCCCACTACCACCTACCCATCTCCCACTACCACCTACCCATCTGCCACTGCCACCTGCCCAGCTCTCAAGCACTGCCAAACAACAGTAGGTTGTACCAAGATCCAGTGACTGCAGAGGGAGTGCCAGACGACAGTGGGTGTAATTGGTGGAGTAGTATTAGGTATGGGAGGCGAGGGGAGTGGCAGACGGCAGTGGGTGTAATTGTTGGAGCACTATTAGGTATGGGAGGCGAGGGGAGTGGGAGACGGCAGTGGGTGGAGTAATATTAGGTATGGGAGGTGAGGGGAGTGGCCTAATCTCCTTACTAACGGTGCACATCACTGACTAACTTTTGTTCCCACAATTAACCAAAATATATATCTTTAATAAATATGAATGTTACCCAACATAGTTAATTTAATCTATATGGTTTACAGCAGGCCTGTTTAAAACTAATACAATTTTAACGAAAATTAAGTTAAACTAGGAATATCAGAGCTAAATTAAATCATTTAAGAAGAATATAATACATGATGAATTTCTGTTATTATTGATTTTTTTTTTTTTAATATTTTAGTTTTAAACAAAGGAATGCAAGTCTGAGTCGGTTATAAATCATGTAAATTAAATAATAATAAATGGGTTATTTCATTAATGTTGTAGATATAATTCTGAATGATGTTTTTAAAATTGTTCTTCATTTTTGTTTGCATTACGTTAAAGAGTAGATGCTTTTAAAATGTCATTCTTATTTTCCTTCTCTATTTCGAATGATTTCGTTGTTGGTGAGTTGTTAGCATGAATAATTCCATATCTCGGCTGCCTACGTTGCCATTCTCCACACCATTGGTAAGAATTTCCACGAATGCATCTTGCTTTCACTACCATGCTTTCACTACAATGCTTTCACTTCCATGCTTTCACTACCATACTTTCACTATCATGCCTTCACTACCATGCTTTCACTACCATGCTTTCACTACCATGCTTTCACTACCATGCTTTCACTACCATGCTTTCACTTCCATGCCTTCACTACCATGCTTTCACTACCATGCTTTCACTACCATGCTTTCACTACCATGCTTTCACTACCATGCTTTCACTACCATGCCTTCACTACCATGCTTTCACTACCATGCTTTCACTACCATGCCTTCACTACCATGCTTCTCTTCACTAGCTACTACACTTTCACTACCATGCCTTCACTACCATGTTTTACTACCATGCTTTCACTACCATGCCTTCACTACCATGCTTTCACTACCATGATTTCACTACCATGCCTTCACTACCATGCTTTCACTACAATACTTTCACTACCATGCTTTCAAACAGGCAGGGGTAATCTATGCCTGTCATCTCATAAACAATTCAAAAGCATGATAGTTAGTGTGTTTCTATCTTGACAATTAATTACTCCACTTCCATATTCTTACAGATGAAAAGGAAATGGAAATTGACGGCGAGTTACTGTTTCCTTTTTCATACCTTGAACTGTCTCATTGCCTGGCAGACACTTCATTACTTTAAATTCTCTCATCTTATTTTCAATGCAATCAATAGAGGCTATGTCACACCTTTATTAAGTACAAAGTCGTCGTCATTCTTGGGCCTCTGGGTATGTTATTGTTTTGTGGTTCAGAACATTTTGATTTAGGTGTCCTGTAGCTCGACTGCTAGCGCACTCAGCTCACACACTAAGGTCCGGGGGTCGATCCCCGGTACGGGTGTAAACATTAGGACGTGTTTCCTTAAGACACCTGCTGTCCATGTTCACCTAGCAATAAAATGAGTACCTGGGTGTTAGTCGACTGGTGTGGGTCGCATCCTGAGGACAAAATTTACCTAATTTTCCTGAAATGCTCAGCATAACAAGCAGCTGTCTATATAGTAGTATGTTATTGATGTCAACTAGGCCTGTATACCTTGTACATGTACTTGTAGACATAAATATTATTATTATTATTATTATTATTATTATTATTATTATTATTATTATTATTATTATTATTATTATTATTATTATTATTATTATTATATTATTATTATTATTGTTGTTGTTGTTATTATTATTTTTCTTTTATTTATAATGACGACATATATACATTACAGTACAAAGTATCTTTACAAAGAACATAATTCCAAAGTGTAAAACTAAACCCAGAACATAAACAGAAAAACAAAACTTACTTCAATGGGAATCATGCGTTCCCAACATACATGACATTATAATAGAAACATAACCAAATAATACAATTTCCAAAAGAAAATACTCCCTACATGAGGAAACACTGATCCCCAAAATACACATTGATAATCAAAATCCCCTACATAAAAGAACGCTTCCCTTATTTATACGAAGTCCCGATGTAGGGAGATAATAGTACACACAGTACTAAACGGTTTGTAAAAGACTATACACCTAAAGCAACCCCACATTATTACAGCAACTACATATCAACAGTTGACCTAATCTATAGAACAATACATAACGAACAATCCCATATACCCTTTAATGCTATTCCGACAAATATATAACGACATCCTTCGTATTTAATAGATCCCCAAGGACCTCCATGTAAATTATATATTAACAATCTTTATGATTACGAGACCTAAGTCTCCAAAAACACTTGCAATGATATTGTAATTTACCGCCTATCATTGCATTATGACACTGATCATTATAAAATTTCAATATGAGTGTCCACAAACGTCAAAATATAAAACACATGCAACATAAATTATCGGGTTTTTTCTAGGGTATACAAAGACACATACCTACATATTACAATGATTTAGCATAATGATTACTCATAAATTCCACCGACTAAATACAATCCATGGCCATGTCCCTAATTCAGACACAGAATAAAGAAATAACACGCTTTACATCAACACAACATGCTCTATTAAATCCTCTGCTACAGTATACTCAAAACCAGAGCAACACATTGAAACGTGAAGGGTAAACTCCCTAGAATTCATAGTACAAGAAACTAATACACCTAAAGCCTCATGATAAGTCCAATTAAAACATTCAGTATCTGATCATACAACATCCTGGCGGATAACATAATGAAGAGAAGATATACGTATGACATGACATATATACCTATACGTACAATCACATCACAGGTATATACTAATATAATTATCCTTTAAAACCAATAACCTTGTACACGATTTTGAAACACTTCCTGAGGCCAACACAAAATGTTCAAGACATGACAGTGGCATTATATCTTCGATATTCCAATCTATTTACTACCACTGTTCTAAAAGATCCTGGCCTGACCTGAGCACACAGTGAGACATGCCCCACCACCTTACCCTAACTCGACACCCTAAATAACCCCGCCGCCCTCATCTTTGTCATGAGTCAGAAAATCACACTATCATGTCAAACAAAAGACTATACACCTAAAGCAACCCCACATTATTACAGCAACCTATCAACAGTTGACCTAATCTATAGAACAATACATAACGAACAATCCCATATACCCTTTAATGCTATTCCGACAAAATATAACGACATCCTTCGTATTTAATAGATCCCCAAGGACCTCCATGTAAAATATATTAACAATCTTTATGATTACGAGACCTAAGTCTCCAAAAACACTTCAATGATATTGTAATTTACCGCCTATCATTGCATTATGACACTGATCATTAAAAAATTTCAATATGAGTGTCCACAAACGTCAAAAAAATAAAACACATGCAACATAAATTATCGGGGTTTTTTTTTGGGTATACAAAGACACATACCTACATATTACAATGATTTAGCATAATGATTATATAAATTCCACCGACTAAATACAATCCATGGCCGTGTCCCTAATTCAGACACAGAATAAAAAATAACACGCTTTACATCAACACAACATGCTCTATTAAATCCCCTGTACAGTTACTCAAAACCAA
>WNWK01015597.1:0-40000 GCA_009830355.1 Cherax destructor
AAGAGTTCTCTCTTCCTTTCTCCTATTCCCTTTGGTGTGCCTGTGGCACAAGCTCCAAGCGTCGTTTCCTGCCAGGTACTATTGTCTCTATTCTGTGTCAGTCCCTGCAGCTTCACTTCTAGGGTCTGGATCTTGGCTTCTGCTTTTGCTTGCATTACCCATTTTCTACTCTCCTCAGCTATCCTCTTTCCATTTCCTCGTGATCACCAATAGCTTACTCTCCCATTCCTTTTCCCTTTCATTGAGCTCCTCAGTGATCACCAATATCTTCCTCTCCCATTCCTTCTCCCTTCTAGAGATTTCCTCCTCCCATTGTTGCCTTCCCTGATCGGCCATCTTCCTCCTTGTTGACGCCTCTCTGAGCCACCCATCTTCCCACTGAGTCCCTTGTGGATGTATTGAGGTGTCAGGAGAAGGGAGAAAGAAGAGGGGTGTGTGTGTGTGTATGTGTGTGTGTGTGTGAGTGTGTGTGTATGTGTGTGTGTGTGTGAGTGTGTGTGTATGTGTGTGTGTGTGTGTGTGAGTTTGTACTCACCTAATTGTGGTTGCAGGGGTCCGAGACTCAGCTCCTGGCCCGCCTCTTCGCTGCCCGCTACTGGGTCTCTGCTCTCCCTGTTCCATGAGTTTTATCATACCTCGTCATAAAACTGTGTATGGTTCCTGCCTCCACTATATCTTTCTCTAGACTATTCCACTTCCTGATTACTCTGTGGCTGAAGAAATGCTTCCTAACATCCCTTTGACTCATCTGAGTCTTCAGCTTCCAGTTGTGTCCCATTGTTTCTGTGTTCCTCTCTGGAACTTCTTGTCACTGTCTACCTTGTCGATTCCCGCAGTATTTTGTATGTCGTTATCATGTCTCCTCTGACCCTTCTTTCCTCCATTGTTGTTAGTCCTATTTCCCTCAGCCTTTCTTCATAGGACAGACCCTGAGTTGTGGAACTAACCTTGTCGCAAACCTTTGCACTTTCTCTAGTTTCTTTACATGCTTGACAAGGTGTGGGTTCCAGACTGGTGCTGCATATTCTAGTATGGGCCTGACGTACACGGTGTACATTGTCTTGAACGATTCCTTGTTAAGGTAACGGAACGCTAATCTTAGGTTTGCCAGTCGCCCATATGCTGCCGCAGTTATCTGGTTGATGTGTGCCTCCGGAGACGTGCTTGGCGTTATACTCACCCCAAGGTCTTTCTCCTTTGCCGAGGTACCAAGCTGGTACCATCACTGGAGAGGCTAAAGTGTTACCAAGCTGGTACTATCACTGGAGAGGCTACAGTGTTACCAAGCTGGTACCATCACTGGAGAGGCTACAGTGTTACCAAGCTGGTACCATCACTGGAGAGGCTACAGTACTACCAAGCTGGTACCATCACTGGAAAGGCTACAGTGTTACCAAGCTGGTACTATCACTGGAGAGGCTACAGTGTTACCAAGTTGGTACCATCACTGGAGAGGCTACAGTGTAACCAAACTGGTACCATCACTGGAGAGGCTACAGTGTTACCAAGCTGGTACCATCACTGGAGAGGCTACAGTGTTACCAAGCTGGTACCATCACTGGAGAGGGTACAGTACTACCAAGCTGTTACCATCACTGGAGAGGCTACAGTGTTACCAAGCTGGTAACATCACTGGAGAAGGTACAGTACTACCAAGATGGTACTATCACAGGAGAGGGTACAGTACTACCAAGCTGGTACCATCACTGTAGAGCGTACAGTACTACCAAGCTGGTACCATCACTGGAGAGGCTACAGTGTTACCAAGCTGGTACTATCACGGGAGAGGCTACAGTGTTACCAAGCTGGTACCATCACTGGAGAGGGTACAGTGCTAGCAAGCTGGTACCATCACTTGGGAGGCTACAGTGTTACCAAGCTGGTAACATCACTGGAGAAGGTACAGTACTACCAAGATGGTACCATCACTGGACAGGTAAAGTACTACCAAGCTGGTACCATCACTGGAGAGGCTACAGTGTTACCAAGCTGGTACCTTCACTGGAGAGGCTGCAGTACCACCAAGCTGGTACCATCACTGGAGAGGGTACAGTATTTCCAAGCTGGTACCATAACTGGAAAGGCTACAGTGTTCCCAGCTGGTACTATCACTGGAGAGGCTACAATGTTACCAAGCTGGTACCATCACTGGAGAGGCTACAGTACTACCAAGCTGGTACCATCACTGGAGAGGCTACAGTACTACCAAGCTGGTACCATCACTGGAGAGACTACAGTGTTACCAAGCTGGTGCCATCACTGGAGAGGCTAAAGTGTTACCAAGCTGGTACCATCACTGGAGAGGCTAAAGTGTTACCAAGCTGGTACCATCACTGGAAAGGGTACAGTACTACCAAGCTGGTACCATCACTGGAGAGGCTACAGTACTACCAAGCTGGTACCATCACTGGAGAGGCTACAGTACTACCAAGCTGGTACCATATATAACCTGAATCAATTACTCGAACAATTGAATAAAACTTCGAGCCAGAAGATGCAGCACAAACGTATATTAATAATGTATTACAAACAGAATTACAGCAGTATGGGTCGAAATTTTCTCTGAAATTGAAATGAGAAAGATTAAGGAGCAGCTGAACAAGCACTTTGTAATTATATGATATAGCTATGGATAATCCCCCTCATGTATGCTAGGAAACATTTGAAGAGTCTTGGGCCCCTGACACTGTTTTTCAATTGCTGGCATGCTCACATAGCACCACCTGCTTAATAGACTCGTTGGGTGCAACACAGAAGTGGTTGCAGCCTACCTCATATTTATTGAAGTCCACTTTACAATGTGGAATGGGGCTCTCTTTCCCTTGTTTTCATAGTGGCAGTGGCTGGAGGGAAAGGAGGGTGGGAGAGAGCCTTCTGCTTCACTATCCTTACCTCTAAAACCTAGATAATACACGATGGTTCGTAATCTAGATGGGAGTAAACAGTTCCTCTCACTAGATAGATACTGTGTGGACTCCCAAGTCTCTCTCTCTCTCTCTCTCTCTCTCTCTCTCTCTCTCTCTCTCTCTCTCTCTCTTCTATCTATCTTCTTTCTTCTTCTATCTATCTCTCTTCTTCTTTCTTCTTCTATCTATCTTCTCATCTACTTTTCTCTCTTCTCTTCTCTCTCCTTCTTCTTCTTCTTCTTCTCTCTTCTCTTCTATCTTCTTCTCTATCTATCTATCTATCTATCTATCTGTTCTCTCTCCTCTTCTTCTCTCTCTCTCTCTCCTCTCTCTCTCTCTCTCTCTCCTCTCTCCTATTCTATCTATCTATCTATCGTACCTCCTCATCTCTCTCTCTCTCCTCTCTCTCTCTTCTCTCTATCTCTCTCTTCTCTCTTCTATCTTATCTATCTATCTATCTATCTATCTCTTTTCTCCCCTATCTCTCTCTCTCTCTCATCTCTCTCTCTCTCTCTCCTCTCTCTCTCTCTCTCTCTCTCTCTCTCTCTCTCTCTCTCTCTCACACGTGACACACCTGGCACTAAGCTACACAGGTGTTCCCACTGGAAGGTAATTACCACACAGAGGTAACAGTCACATCAACGGTACACTCTCCATCCTCAATAATACACTTTAATACACTCTAATACACCCTCATACACTATAATACACTATAATATAATATTCTACAATTTAATACACTATAATGCAATATAATACAATATATATATATATTTTTTTTTATTAACACATCGGCCGATTCCCACCAAGGCAGGGTGGCCCGAAAAAGGAAAACTTTCATCATCATTCACTCCATCACTGTCTTGCCAGAAGGGTGCTTTACACTACAGTTATAAAACTGCAACATTTACACCCCTCCTTCAGAGTGCCGGCACTGTACTTCCCATCTCCAGAACTCAAGTCCGGCCTGCCGGTTTCCCTGAATCCCTTCATAAATGTTACTTTGCTCACACTTTAACAGCACGTCAAGTATTAAAACCATATGCCTCCATTCACTCCTATCAAATACGCTCACACATGCTTGCTGGAAATCCAAGCCCTCGCACACAAAACTTCCTTTACCCCTCCTCCAACCTTTCCTAGGCCGACCCCTACCCCGCCTTCCCTCCACTACAGATTTATACACTCTCGAAGTCACTCTGTCTCGTTCCATTCTCTCTACATGTCCAAACCACCTCAACAACCCTCCTCAGCTCTCTGGACAATCGTTTTGGTAATCCGCACCTCCTCCTAATTTCCAAACTCCGAATTCTCTGCATTATATTCACACCACACATTGACCTCAGACATGACATCTCCACTGCCTCCAGCCTTCTCCTCGTTGCAACATTCATCACCCATGCTTCACACCCATATAAGAGCGTTGGTATAACTATACTCTTATACATTCCCTCTTTACTTCCATGGACAAGGTTCTTTGTCTCCACAGACTCGAAGTGCTCCACTCACCCTTTTCCCCTCATCAATTCTATGATTCACCTCATCCTTCATAGACCCATCCGCCGACATGTCCACTCCCAAATATCTGAATACATTCACCTCTTCCATACTCTCTCCCTCCAATCTGATATCCAATCTTTCGTCACCTATTCTTTTTGTTATCCTCATCACCTTACTCTTTCCTATATTCACTTTCAATTTTCTTCTTTTACACACCTACCAAATTCATCCACCAACCTCTGCAGCTTCTCTTCAGAATCTCCCAAAAGCACAGTGTCATCAGCAAAAGCAACTGTGACAACTCCCACTTTGTATTTGCTTCTTTATCTTTTAGCCCAACACCTCTTGCCAAGACCCTCGCATTCACTTCTCTTACAACCCCATCTATAAATATATTGAACAACCACGGTGACATCACACATCCTTGTCTAAGGCCCACTTTTACTGGGAAATAGTCCCTTCCCTCCTACACACTCTAACCTGAGCCTCACTATCCTCATAAAACTCTTCACTGCTTTCAGTAACCTTCCTCCTATTCCATACACCTGCAACATCTGCCACATTGCCCCCTATCTACCCTATCATACGCCTTTTCCAAATCCATAAATGCCACAAAAACATCTTTACCTTATCCAAATACTGTTCACCTATATGTTTCACTGTAAACACTTGGTCTACACACCCCTACCTTTCCTAAAGCCCCTTGTTCATCTGCTATCCTGCTTTCCGTTTTACTCTTAATTCTTTCAATAATAACTCTACCATACACTTTACCAGGTACACTCAACAGACTTATTCCCCTATAATTTTTGCACTCTCTTTTGTCCCCTTTGCCTTTATACAAAGGAACAATACACGCTCTCTGCCAATCCCTAGGTACCTTACCCACTTCCATACATTTATTAAATAATAGCACCAACCACTCCAAAATTATATCCCCACCTGCTTTTAACATTTCTATCTTTATCCCATCAATCCCATCTGCCTTACCCCCTTTCATTCTACCCACTGCCTCACGAACTTCCCCTACACCCACAACTGGCTCTTCCACACTCCTACAAGATGTTATTCCTCCTTTCCCTACACACGAAATCACAGCTTCCCTGTCTTCATCAACATTTAACAACTCCTCAAAATATTCTCTCCATCTTCCCGATACCTCTAACTCTCCATTTAATAACTCTCCTCTCCTATTTTTAACTGTCAAATCCATTTGTTCTCTAGGCTTCCTCAACTTATTAATCTCATTCCAAAACTTTTTCTTATTTTCAACAAAATTTGCTGATAACATCTCACCCACTCTCTCATCTGCTCTCTTTTACATTGCTTCACCACTCTTTTAACCTCTCTTTTTCTCTCCATATACTCTTCCCTCCTTGCATCACTTCTACTTTGTAAAACCTCTCATATGCTAACTTTTTCTCCTTACTACTTCTTTACATCATCACTCCACCAATCGCTCCTCTTCCCTCCGCACCCACTCGCCTGTAACCACAAACTTCTGCTGAACACTCTAACACTACATTTTTAAATCTACCCCATACATTTTCGACCCCATTGCCTACACTCTCACTAGCCCATCTATCCTCCAATAGTTGTTTATATCTTACCCTAACTGCCTCCTCTTTTAGTTTATAAACCTTCACCTCTCTTTTACTTACTGATTCTATTTTCCTTGTATCCCATCTACCTTTTACTCCCACTGTAGCTATAACTAAAAAGTGATCTGATATATCTGTAGCCCTCTATAAACATGTACATCCTGAAGTCTACTCAACAGTCTTTTATCTATCAATACATAGTCCAACAAACTACTGTCATTACGCCCTACATCATATCTTGTATACTTATTTATCCTCTTTTTCTTAAAATATGTATTACCTATAACTAAACCCCTTTCTATACAAAGTTCAATCAAAGGGCTCCCATTATCATTTACACCTGGCACCCCAAACTTACCTACCACACCCTATCTGCATGTTTCTCCCACTTTAGCATTTAGGTCCCCTACCACAATTACTCTCTCATTTGGTTCAAAAGTTCCTATACATTCGCTTAACATCTCCCAAAATCTCTCTCTCTCCTCTACACTCCTCTCTTCTCCAGGTGCATACACGCTTATTATAACCCACTTTTCGCATCCGACCCTTATTTTAATCCACATAATCCTTGAATTTACACATTTATATTCCCTCTTTTCCTTCCATAACTGATCCTTCAACATTATTGCTACCCTTCCTTAGCTCTAACTCTCTCAGATACTCCTGACTTAATCCCATTTATTTCTCCCCACTGAAACTCGCCTACCCCTTCAGCTTTGTTTCGCTTAGGGCCAGGACATCCAACTTCTTTTCATTCATAACATCGGCAATCATCTCTTTCTTATCATCCGCACTACATCCACGCACATTCAGACAACCCAATTTTATAAAGTTTTTCTTCTTCTCGTTTTTAGTAGATTTGTACAGGAGAAGGGGTTACTAGCCCATTGCTCCCGGCATATATATATATATATATATATATATATATATATATATATATATATATATATATATATATATATATATATATATATATATATATATATTTAATATATTGTAATTGATTGTTGCTGACAGTTGTGTGCTGACAGTTGTGTGCTGTCAGTTGTGAGTTGACAGTTGTGTGCTGACAGTTGTGTGCTGACAGTTGTGTGCTGACAGTTGTGTGCTGACAGTTGTATGCTGACAGTTGTATGCTGGCAGTTGTGTGCTGATATATATATATATATATATATATATATATATATATATATATATATATATATATATATATATATATATATACTGAGAGGTGTATATCTCAGTGTATATACACTGAGAGGTGTATATCTCAGTGTATATACACTGGTAGTTTACATTAATCAGTATTTTAGGTATTAAAGTATTCTTGACTGGTGGTGTACAGGTGACATGCAGCCTTAATGACCCTCGTGTAGTAGATAGACTTTAAACCCCATTACCCAACCAACCTTAATGACCCTCGTGTAGTAGATAGACTTTAAACCCCATTACCCAACCAACCTTAATGACCCTCGTGTAGTAGATAGACTTTAAACCCCATTAACCAACCAACCTTGGGGACCCTCGTGTAGTAGATAGACTTTAAACCCCATTAACCAACCAACCTTAATGACCCTCGTGTAGTAGATAGACTTTAAACCCCATTAACCAACCAAATTAGACCCATCCATAGTGCGAGAATGGGTTGCCACGCTCCTTTGTGCCATTAATGGGGCCATTGGGGCCATGGGCGAATGGGTACAATGCCCCCTGGAGGTTCCCATGAACCTCTTTGAATTTTCGACACGGTCCGTGAACCTTATGGACCAGTTCAGCTCTTGAGAACCTCCCGGTCCAGGTCCAGTAGACTTTTTATCACTTTTCTGAGAGAACTTTATCAAGTCCAGTTGCGTGCTGACAGTTGTGTGCTGACAGTTGTGTGCTGATAGTTGTGTGCTGACAGTTGTGTGCTGACAGTTGTGTGCTGACAGTTGTGTGCTGATAGTTGTGTGCTGACAGTTGTGTGCTGACAGTTGTGTGCTGACCGTTGTGTGCTGACAGTTGTGTGCTGACAGTTGTGTGCTGAAAGTTGTGTGCTGACAGTTGTGTGCTGAAAGTTGTGTGCTGACAGTTGTGTGTTGACAGTTTTGTGCTGACAGTTGTGTGATGGCATTGTGTGCGGGCAGTTGTGAGTTAACAGTTGCGTGCTGACAGTTGTGTGCTGACAGTTGTGTGCTGACAGTTGTGTGGTGACAGTTGTGTGTTGACAGTTGTGTGCTGAAAGTTGTGTGCTGACAGTTGTGTGCTGAAAGTTGTGTGCTGACAGTTGTGTGTTGACAGTTTTGTGCTGACAGTTGTGTGATGGCATTGTGTGCGGGCAGTTGTGAGTTAACAGTTGTGTGCTGACAGTTGTGTGCTGACAGTTCTGTGCTGAAAATTGTGTGTTGACAGTTTTGTGCTGACAGTTGTGTGCTGACAGTTGTGTGCTGACAGTTGTGTGCTGATAGTTGTGTGTTGACAGTTTTGTGCTGACAGTTGTGTGCTGTCAGTTGTGAGCTGTCAGTTGTGAGTTAACAGTTGTGTGCTGACAGTTGTGTGCTAACAGTTGTGTGCTGACAGTTGTGTGCTGACAGTTGTGTGCTGACAGTTGTGTGCTGAAAGTTGTGTGCTGACAGTTGTGTGCTGTCAGTTGTGAGTTAACAGTTGTGTGCTGACAGTTGTGTGCTGACAGTTGTGTGCTTACAGTTGTGTGCTGACAGCTGTGTGCTGACAGTTGTGTGCTGACAGTTGTGTGCTGACAGTTGTGTGCTGACAGCTGTGTGCTGACAGTTGTGTGCTGACAGTTGTGTGCTGACAGTTGTGTGCTGACAGTTGTGTGCTGGCAGTTGTGTACTGAGAGTTGTGTGCTGACAGTTGTGTGCTGTCAGTTGTGAGTTGACAGTTGTGTGCTGACAGTTGTGTGCTGACAGTTGTGTGCTGGCAGTTGTGTACTGAGAGTTGTGTGCTGACAGTTGTGTGCTGTCAGTTGTGAGTTGACAGTTGTGTGCTGACAGTTGTGTGCTGACAGTTGTGTGCTGACAGTTGTGTGCTGACAGTTGTGTGATGACAGTTGCGTGCTGACAGTTGTGTGCTGACAGTAGTTTGCTGATATTTGTGTGCTGACAGTTGTGTGCTATCAGTTGTGAGTTGACAGTTATGTGCTGACAGTTGTGTGCTGACAGTTGTGTGCTGTCAGTTGTGTGTTGACAGTTGTGTGCTGACAGTTTTGTGCTGACAGTTAGTTGTGTGATGGCAGTTGTGTGCTGACAGTTGTGTGCTGACAGTTGTGTGCTGACAGTTGTGTGCTATCAGTTGTGAGTTGACAGTTGTGTGCTGACAGTTGTGTGCTGTCAGTTTTGAGTTGACAGTTGTGTGCTGACAGTTGTGTGCTGACAGTTGTGTGCTGACAGCTGTGTGCTGACAGTTGTGTGCTGACAGTTAGTTGTGTGATGGCAGTTGTGTGCTGACAGTTGTGTGCTGACAGTTGTGTGCTGACAGTTGTGTGCTATCAGTTGTGAGTTGACAGTTGTGTGCTGACAGTTGTGTGCTGTCAGTTTTGAGTTGACAGTTGTGTGCTGACAGTTGTGTGCTGACAGTTGTGTGCTGACAGCTGTGTGCTGACAGTTGTGTGTTGACAGTTGTGTGCTGTCAGTTGTGAGTTGACAGTTGTGTGCTGACAGTTGTGTGCTGTCAGTGGTGAGTTGACAATTGTGTGGCTGACAGTTGTGTGCTGACAGTTGTGTGCTGACAGTTGTGTGCTGACACCTGTGTGCTGACAGTTGTGTGCTGACAGTTGTGTGCTGTCAGTTGTGAGTTGACAGTTGTGTGCTGACAGTTGTGTGCCGACAGTTGTGTGCTGTCAGTTGTGAGTTGACAGTTGTGTGCTGACAGTTGTGTGCTGTCAGTTGTGAGTTGACAGTTGCATGCTGCCATTAATAAAGTCATCTTTATATATATATATATATATTATATATATATATATATATATATATATATATATATATATATATATATATATATATATATAATATATATATATATATATATATATATATATATATATATATATATATATATATATATATATATATATATATATATATATATATATATATAGTCCCAATATGAGCAAGATTCAAAATTTGGGTAATTCAACAATTTTTTATATAATCCTAACACCACAAGACTTAGAAAATTCAATTTATGACACTGCCATGCACTCTGCCACAGACCCAGACTCATGGAACTCCGTGTGCAAGAAGCCCCTGTCACGTGCCTTCAGCATTGTATGGAAAGGGATCATGGACACAGGGGTCATCCCCCACACACTAAAAACAACAGACATAGCCCCACTCCACAAAGTTGTCAATAAATCAATTGCAAAGAGCTACAGACCGATAGCACTAACGTCCCACATCATAAAAATCTTTGAGAGGGTTCTGAGAAGCAAGATCGCCATCCACTTAAATATCCATCAGTTGAAGAACCCAGGCAGGTCTTGCCTCTCATAACTACTGCACCACTATGACATGGTCTTGGATGGTCGTTACTGCCTCTCACAACTACTGCACAACTATGACATGGTCTTGGATGGTCGCTACTGCCTCTCACAACTACTGCACCACTATGACATGGTCTTGGATGGTCGCTACTGCCTTTCACAACTACTGGACCACTATGACATGGTCTTGGATGGTCGTTACTGCCTCTCACAACTACTGGACCACTATGACATGGGCATGGATGGTCGCTACTGCCTCTCACAACTACTGGGCCAAAATGACATGGTCTTGGATGGTCCCTCCTGCCTCTCACAACTACTGGACCACTATGACATGGTCTTGGATGGTCGCTCCTGCCTCTCGCAACTACTGAATCACTACAACAAGGTCTTGTATGCTCTGGAGGACAAACAAAAAGCAGTTGTAGTATACACAGACTTTGTGAAAGCCTTAGTCAAGTGCGTGATAAAGGAATAACAGGGAAAGTTGGTAGATGGATCTATAACTTCCTAACAAATAGAACACAAAGAGTAATAGTAAACAGAGTAAAGTCAGAGGCGGCTACTGTGAAAAGCTCTGTTCCAGTACTCGCTCCCAGTGTTCCACAAGGTACAGTACTCGCTCCCAGTGTTCCACAAGGTACAGTACTCGCTCCCAGTGTTCCACAAGGTACAGTACTCGCTCCCAGTGTTCCACAAGGTACAGTACTCGCTCCCAGTGTTCCAAAAGGTACAGTACTCGCTCCCAGTGTTCCACAAGGTACAGTACTCGCTCCCAGTGTTCCAAAAAGATACAGTACTCGCTCCCAGTGTTCCACAAGATACAGTACTGGCTCCCAGTGTTCCACAAGGTACAGTACTCGCTCCCAGTGTTCCACAAGGTACAGTACTCGCTCCCAGTGTTCCACAAGGTACAGTACTCGCTCCCAATGTTCCACAAGGTACAGTACTCGCTCCCAGTGTTCCAAAAAGATACAGTACTCGCTCCCTCCCAGTGTTCCACAAGGTACATAACTGGCTCCCAGTGTTCCACAAGGTACAGTCCTAGCTCCCAGTGTTCCACAAGACACAGTACTCGCTCCCAGTGTTCCACAAGGTACAGTACTCGCTCCCAGTTTTCCACAAGATACAGTACTGGCTCCCAGTGTTCCACAATGTACAGTACTCGCTCCCAGTGTTCCACAAGGTACAGTACTCGCTCCCAATGTTCCCCAAGGTACAGTACTCGCTCCCAGTGTTCCACTAGGTACAGTACTCGCTCCCAATGTTCCCCAAGGTACAGTACTCGCTCCCAGTGTTCCACTAGGTACAGTACTGGCTCACAGTGTTCCACAAGGTACAGTACTCGCTCCCAATGTTCCACAAGGTACAGTACTCGCTCCCAGTGTTCCACAAGGTACAGTACTCCCTCCCAGTGTTCCACAAGGTACATAACTGGCTCCCAGTGTTCCACAAGGTACAGTTCTAGCTCCCAGTGTTCCACAAGGTACAGTACTCGCTCCCAGTGTTCCACAAGGTACAGTACTCGCTCCAAGTGTTCCACAAGGTACAGTACTCTCCCAGTGTTCCACAAGGTACAGTACTCGCTCCCAGTGTTCCACAAGGTCAGTACTGGCCAGTTTCCACAAGGTACGTACTCGCTCCAGTGTTCCACAAGGTACAATATACTCGCTCCCAGTGTTCCACAAGGTACAGTACTGGCTCCCACTGTTCCACAACATACAGTACTGGCTCCCACTGTTCAACAAGGTACAGTACTCGCTCCCAGTGTTCCACAAGGTACATTGCTGGCTCCCAGTGTTCCACAAGGTACAGTACTCGCTCCTAATGTTCCACAAGGTACAGTACTCGCTCTCAGTGTTCCACAAGGTACAGTACTCGCTCCCAGTGTTCCACAAGGTACAGTACTCGCTCTCAGTGTTCCACAAGGTACATACCTGGCTCCCAGTGTTCCACTAGGTACAGTCCTAGCTCCCAGTGTTCCACAAGGTACAGTACTCGCTCCCAGTGTTCCACAACGTACAGTACTCGCTCCCAGTGTTCCACAAGATACAATATTCGCTCCCTGTGTTCCACAAGGTACTGTACTCGCTTCCAGTGTTCCACAACGTACAGTACTGGCTCCCAGTGTTCCACAAGGTACAGTACTCGCTCCCAGTGTTCCACAAGGTACAGTACTCGCTCCCAGTATTCCACAAGGTACAGTACTCGCTCCCAGTGTTCCACAACGTACAGTACTCGCTCCCAGTGTTCCACAAGATACAATACTCGCTCCCTGTGTTCCACAAGGTACTGTACTCGCTTCCAGTGTTCCACAACGTACAGTACTGGCTCCCAGTGTTCCACAAGGTACAGTACTCGCTCCCAGTGTTCCACATGGTACAGTACTCGCTCCCAGTATTCTACAAGGTACAGTACTCGCTCCCAGTGTTACACAAGGTACAATACTCGCTCATAGTGTTCCACAAGGTACAGTACTCGCTCCCAGTGTTCCACAAGGTACAGCACTGGCTCCCAGTGTTCCACAAGATACAGTACTCGCTCCTAATGTTCCACAAGGTACAATACTAGCTCCCAGTGTTCCACTAGGTACAGTCCTAGCTCCCAGTGTTCCACAAGGTACAGTACTCGCTCCCAGTGTTCCACAAGGTAAAGTACTCGCTCCCAGTGTTCCACATGGTATAGTACTCGCTCCCAGTGTTCCACAAGGTAGAGTACTCGCTACCAGTGTTCCACAAGGTACAGTACTCGCTCCCAGTGTTCCACAAGGTACAGTACTCGCTCCCAGTTTTCCACAAGGTACAGTACTCGCTCCCAGTGCTCCACAAGGTACAATAATCGCTCCCAGTGTTCCACAAGGTACAGTACTCGCTCCCACTGTTTTACAACATACAGAACTGGCTCCCAGTGTTCCACAAGGTACATTACTCGCTCCCAGTGTTCCACAATGTACATTACTCGCTCCCAGTGTTCCACAAGGTACAGTACTTGCTCCTAATGTTCCACAAGGTACAGTACTCGCTCCCAGTGTTCCACAAGGTACAGTACTCGCTCCCAGTGTTCCACAAGGTACAGTACTCGCTCTCAGTGTTCCACAAGGTACATACCTGGCTCCCAGTGTTCCACTAGGTACAGTCCTAGCTCGCTCCCTGTGTTCCACAAGGTACTGTACTCGCTTCCAGTGTTCCACAAGGTACATTACTCGCTCCCAGTGTTCCACAAGGTACAGTACTGGCTCCCAGTGTTCCACAAGGTACAGTACTCGCTCCTAATGTTCCACAAGGTACAGTACTCGCTCCCAGTGTTCCACAAGGTACAGTACTCGCTCCTAATGTTCCACAAGGTACATTACTCGCTCCTAGTGTTCCACAAGGTACAGTACTAGCTCTCAGTGTTCCACAAAGTACATAACTGGCACCCAGTGTTTCACTAGGTACAGTCCTAGCTCCCAGTGTTCCACAAGGTACAGTACTCGCTCACATCCTTCACAAGGTACAATGCTCCTCATATTTGACATAGACAGAGATGTATGCCATAGCACAGTGTCTTCCTTCATGGATGACACCAGAATTGCCATGACAGTGTCATGTATTGATGACACTGCAAGACTGCAAGCGGACATCAATCAAGTCTTTAAATGAGCTGCAGCAAACAATATGAAGTTCATTGATGAGAAATTTGAATTACTCTAATATGAAAAACTGGAGGAAATTAAAACCGGATCGGAATATAAAACAAAATCCAACCACACAATAGAGCGAAAAACTAATGTGAAGGACCTGGGAGTGATAATGTCAGAGGATCTCACTTTCAAAGATCACAACAATATATCTGCCACAGCTGCTAGGAAAATAATGGGATGAATAATGAGAACCTTCAAAACTAGAGACGCCAAGCCCATGATGAATATCTTCAAATCGCTTGTTCTCTCTAGGCTGGAGTGTCCTCGCAACATGGAACAAGTCTAGTGCGTTAGGCTCATGTTGTTTGTAGGATCGATGGCTCAGAATGGTAGGGTGACATGTAAAATGTTTGGCCTCTTGAGGTGGGATAATGTTCGTGGGGTCGAATCCTGGCCTTCCGCCAGGATATATATATATATATATATATATATATATATATATATATATATATATATATATATATATATATATATATATATATATATATATATATATATATATATATATATAATAATATATATATATATATATATATATACATTTCTTAAACCTTCCGTCTGTCCACTATAGTTTGACCTCTGGAAATCGTCTTCGTTAAACCACCGTAGTTCCTCTTCTTCGTTAAACCACGTCTGATAAACCAAGTTGTGTTGTTATCACGGCCCCTCGCACATTTCTGGGTGACCATTATGTCTATTGGTCTTCTCAATTGCCTTCCTTGTCTCTCCTGTTGCACATTGCACATTTCTGCACGCTTGTTCCGCTCTACTGGAGTCTTGGTATCAAGTCGTGTTTTAGTGGAGGAAGAGAGAGAGAGAGAGAGAGAGAGAGAGAGAGAGAGAGTACATGGTAGTCCACACTGGGACTATTCACTGGGTAAAACTGGGTAAGAACTATCTATCTATCTATCTATCTATCTATCTATCTGTCTAACTATCTATTAGTCTAGATAGTTAGATATATATGTACAAAAGATATATACATATCTCTCTTTCTCTCTCTCTCTCTCCCTCTTCTCTCTGTCTCTGTCTCTTTCTCTCTGTCTGTCTGTCTGTCTCTCTCTCTCTCTCTCTCTCTCTCTCTCTCTCTCTCTCTCTCTCTCTCTCTCTCTCTCTCTCTCTCTCTCTCGCTCTCTCTCACTGAGAGATAATCTCTGCCGTTAGGTCAATGAGGAGCTCGGGGCAGGTCCCAGCTCTTCCCATGCCCACACCTGTGTCAGATGCCCCAGGCATTGCAACAGGTCATAAGTATTTCTTTCTTACCTTGTGTTGTACCCACGCCCTCCACCCACAAGACCTCCACCCACACGCCCTCCACCCACGCGCCCTCCACCCAAACGCCCTCCACCCACACGCCCTCCACCCACACGCCCTCCACCCACACGCCCTCCATCCCACACGCCCTCCACCCACATACCGTCCACCCACACTGTCTTAAAGCTCTACACAGAGTGAACCAGTAAGATTATTGAACATTCTCTGGACCATCCTGGACCTCAACAACACACATGGACCATCCTGGACCTCAACAACACACATGGACCATCCTGGACCTCAACAACACACATGGACCATCCTGGACCTCAACAACACACATGGACCATCCTGCACCACAACACACACACATGGACCATCCTGCACCATAACACACACACACATGGACCATCCTGGACCACAACAACACACACATGGACCATCCTAGACCACAACAACACACACACATGGACCATCCTGGACCACAACAACACACTCACATGGACCACTCTGGACCACAACACACACACAAGGGCCATCCTGGACCACAACAACAAACTCACATGGACCAGACACCAACACTCTACACATGGACCAAGATAGCAACGTTCCGGTACGGTACACATGGACCCACTACAGCGTCAGTGATGGTTCGGTCACACTGGAAAATGATTTTGCATTTTTTAAGAAAATTATAATGAAATTCAATTAGAAATTTATAGATATTATTATTATTATTATTATTATTATCATTATTATTATTATTATTATTATTATTATTATTATTATTATTATTATTATTATTATTATTATTATTATCAGTCTTCTAGCAGTGCAAAGTGCCCTCCTATCAGTGCACAGTACCCTCCTAGCAGTGCACAGTACCCTCCTAACAGAGCACAGTACCCTCCTAGCAGTGCACAGTACCCTCCTATCAGTGCACAGTACCCTTCTAGCAGTGCACAGTACCCTCCTAGCAGTGCACAGTACCCTCCTATCAGTGCACAGTACCCTCCTAGCAGTGCACAGTACCCTCCTAACCGTGCACAGTACCCTTCTAGCAGTGCACAGTACCCTCCTAACAGTGCACAGTACCCTAGCAGTGCACAGTACCCTCTTAGCAGTGCACAGCACCCTCCTTGTGCTGGGCTCAGTACCCTCCTAGTGCTGGGCTCAGCACCATCCTAGTGCTGGGCTCAGCACCCTCCTAGTGCTGGGCTCAGCACCCTCCTAGTGCTGGTCTCAGCACCCTCCTAGTGCTGGGCTCAGCACCCTCCTAGTGCTGGGCTCAGCACCCTCCTAGTGCTGGGTTCAGCACCCTCCTAGTGCTGGGTTCAGCACCCTCCTAGTGCTGGGCTCAGCACCCTCCTAGTACAGGGCTCAGCACCCTCCTAGTGCTGGGCTCAGCACCCTCCTAGTGCTGGGCTCTGCACCCTCCTAGTGCTGGGCTCAGCACCCTCCTAGTGCTGGGCTCAGCACCTCCTAGTGCTGGGCTCAGCACCCTCCTAGTGCTGGGCTCAGCACCCTCCTAGTGCTGGGCTCAGCACCCTCCTAGTGCTGGGCTCAGCACCCTCCTAGTGCTGGGTTCAGCACCCTCCTAGTGCTGGGCTCAGCACCCTCCTAGTGCTGGGCTCAGCACCCTCCTAGTGCTGGGCTCAGCACTCTCCTAGTGCTGGGCTCAGCACCCTCCTAGTGCTGGGCTCTGCACTCTCCTATCTGCTCATACTCTGTCTCATCCTAATTCTAGTCATGCTATTTTCCACTTCTAATCACTCAGGAGAGTTGCATCATCTTCTCTTCTTCTACTCCTATCTCTCTCTCTCTCTCTCTCTCTCTCTCTCTCTCTCTCTCTCTCTCTCTCTCTATCTATATATCTATCTATCTATCTATCTATCTATCTATCTACGTCTAACTATCTATGTCTAGTTTTCTATTCTATGTACCTATCTCTCTCTCTCTCTCTCTCTCCCCTCTCTCTCTCTCTCTCTCTTCTCTCTCTTCTTCTATCTATCTATCTATCTATCTCTCTTCTATTCTCTATCTGTCTAACTATCTTTTTCTCAATATTCATTATATTCTTTACTTCTCTCTTCTCTCTCTCTCTCTTCTCTCTCTCTCTCTTCTCTCTCTCTTCTCTTCTCTCTCTCTCTCCCTCTCTCTTCTTCTCTTCTCTTCTCTTCTCTCTTCTCTCTCTCTCTCTCTCTCTCTCTCTCTCTCTCTCTCTCTCTCTCTCTCTCTCTCTCTCTTCTCTCTCTCTCTCTCTCTCTCTCTCTCTCTCTCTCTCTCTCTCTCTCTCTCTCTCTTCTCCTCTCTCTCTCTCTCTCTCTCTCTCTCTCTCTCTCTCTCTCTCTGTCTCTCTCTCTCTCTCTCTCTCTCTCTCTCTCTCTCTCTCTCTCTCTCTCTCTCTCTCTCTCTCTCTCTCTCTCTCTCTCTCTCTCTCTCTCTCTCTCTCTCTCTCACACACACAGTGCCAGCCTGGGCACTGCTGGTACCCTGGTATTATCACACACTGACCCAGAATCGTGCCTGGAACAAGGCTGGGTAACGAGTGGCTCTGATGCCCAGTGCACGGTTTACCTGATGCCCTGTGTTCCTGGGCACGGTGTAGGAGCCCAGGGTACTCAAGGGTGCCCAGACTCACTAGAGAGGGCACTACACCTACCCAGACCCACTAGAGAGGGCACTACACCTACCCAGACCCACTAGAGAGGGAACTTCACCTACCCAGATCCACTATACCCATGTTCACTGTAACAGTACTACATACCCACGTAAACCATACCACGAGTGGGGTTCGAACCTGCGGTCAAAGAGTCTCAAAACTCCAGACCGTCGCGGGTTCGAACCCCACCCGTGGTATGGTTTGTTTGCAATCGTGTCATTACGATTTCGTGAGTCATACCCACGTACACTGTAACAATACTACATACCCAGTTACACTGTAACAATACTACATACCCAGATACACTGTAACAATACCACATACCCAGGTACACTTTAACAATACCACATTCTCAGGTACACTGTACACCTGGACTGTGCACTGTGCACGTTTTGATCAACGAAAACAAGCCTACAGAAGCCTGGGACTGATCACCTCAGCCTGGGACTGACCACCTCAGCCTGGGACTGACCACCTCAGCCTGGGACTGATCACCTCAGCCTGGGACTGACCACCTCAGCCTGGGACTGACCACCTCAGCCTGGGACTGATCACCTCAGCCTGGGACTGACCACCTCAGCCTGGGACTGATCACCTCAGCCTGGGACTGACCACCTCAGCCTGGTACTGATCACCTCAGCCTGGGACTGACCACCTCAGCCTGGGACTGACCACCTCAGCCTGGGACTGACCACCTCAGCCTGGGACTGATCACCTCAGCCTGGGACTGACCACCTCAGCCTGGGACTGACCACCTCAGCCTGGGACTGATCACCTCAGCCTGGGACTGACCACCTCAGCCTGGGACTGATCACCTCAGCCTGGGACTGACCACCTCAGCCTGGGACTGACCACCTCAGCCTGGGACTGAACACCTCAGCCTGGGACTGACCACCTCAGCCTGGGACTGATCACCTCAGCCTGGGACTGACCACCTCAGCCTGGGACTGACCACCTCAGCCTGGGATGGACCACCTCAGCCTGGGACTGACAACCTCAGCCTGGGACTGATCACCTCAGCCTGGGACTGACCACCTCAGCCTGGGACTGACCACCTCAGCCTGGTACTGATCACCTCAGCCTGGGACTGACCACCTCAGCCTGGGACTGACCACCTCAGCCTGGGACTGACCACCTCAGCCTGGGACTGATCACCTCAGCCTGGGACTGACCACCTCAGCCTGGGACTGACCACCTCAGCCTGGGACTGATCACCTCAGCCTGGGACTGACCACCTCAGCCTGGGACTGATCACCTCAGCCTGGGACTGACCACCTCAGCCTGGGACTGACCACCTCAGCCTGGGACTGATCACCTCAGCCTGGGACTGACCACCTCAGCCTGGGACTGATCACCTCAGCCTGGGACTGACCACCTCAGCCTGGGACTGACCACCTCAGCCTGGGATGGACCACCTCAGCCTGGGACTGACAACCTCAGCCTGGGACTGATCACCTCAGCCTGGGACTGACCACCTCAGCCTGGGACTGACAACCTCAGCCTGGGACTGACCACCTCAGCCTGGGACTGACCACCTCAGCCTGGGACTGACAACCTCAGCCTGGGACTGACCACCTCAGCCTGGGACTGATCACCTCAGCCTGGGACTGACCACCTCAGCCTGGGACTGATCACCTCAGCCTGGGACTGACCACCTCAGCCTGGGACTGACAACCTCAGCCTGGGACTGACCACCTCAGCCTGGTACTGACCACCTCAGCCTGGGACTGACCACCTCAGCCTGGGACTGACCACCTCAGCCTGGGACTGACAACCTCAGCCTGGGACTGACCACCTCAGCCTGGTACTGACCACCTCAGCCTGGGACTGACCACCTCAGCCTGGGACTGACCACCTCAGCCTGGGACTGACCACCTCAGCCTGGGACTGATCACCTCAGCCTTGGACTGACAACCTCAGCCTGGGACTGACCACCTCAGCCTGGTACTGACCACCTCAGCCTGGGACTGACCACCTCAGCCTGGGACTGACCACCTCAGCCTGGGACTGACCACCTCAGCCAGGGACTGACAACCTCAGCCTGGGACTGATCACCTCAGCCTGGGACTGATCACCTCAGCCTGGTACTGACCACCTCAGCCTGGGACTGACCACCTCAGCCTGGGACTGACCACCTCAGCCTGGGACTGACCACCTCAGCCTGGGACTGATCACCTCAGCCTGGGACTGACCACCTCAGCCTGGGACTGACCACCTCACCCTGGTACTGACCACCTCAGCCTGGGACTGACCACCTCAGCCTGGGACTGACCACCTCTACATAACCAGCGACTTTCTATATAGTATGTCATTGATGTCAGCTATGGTCTGTATAAGTTGTATCATGTAGATATAAACATTATTATTATTATTAATATTATTATTATTAATATTATTATTATTATTATTATTATTATTACTACTACTACTACTACTACTACTATTAGTAATACTACCACACCACCAGGGGATTTCTCAGGAGAACCTGGTCAACCAGGTTGTTGCTTCTTGCCCATTGCCCCCACATTTGCATCACAGCCTGGTTGATCTGGCACCTGGTGGTGGGACTGGTCAAGGTCACCCCGGCTTGCAACTATTAATTGCCCATTTCAAAGAAATTGCTCTCTTAAAAATTTGCTCCTTTTCAAAATATATTTTTTTTAAATGCCCCTCAAAAAATATTTTTCCCCTCAGATAGATGTAACTACAAGTCATGAAGCTTTAGGAAAAATACAGAAATTATATTTTATAAGTTTAATTGAACCGTTGTATCGAGCCTCATACATCTCTGTGAGGACAGTGTAGCCAGGGATCAGGAGTGTAGCCAGGGATCAGGAGTGTAGCCAGGGATCAGGAGTGTAGCCAGGGATCAGGAGTGTAGCCAGGGATCAGGAGTGTAGCTAGGGATCAGGAGTGTAGCCAGGGATCAGGAGTGTAGCCAGGGATCAGGAGTGTAGCCAGGGATCAGGAGAGTGTAGCCAGGGATCAGGAGTGTAGCCAGGGATCAGGAGTGTAGCCAGGGATCAGGAGTATAGCCAGGGATCAGGAGTGTAGCCAGGGATCAGGAGAGTGTAGCCAGGGATCAGGAGAGTGTAGCCAGGGATCAGGAGTGTAGCCAGGGATCAGGAGTGTAGCCAGGGATCAGGAGAGTGTAGCCAGGGATCAGGAGTGTAGCCAGGGATCAGGAGTGTAGCCAGGGATCAGGAGAGTGTAGCCAGGGATCAGGAGTGTAGCCAGGGATCAGGAGTGTAGCCAGGGATCAGGAGAATAGCCAGGGATCAGGAGTGTAGCCAGGGATCAGGAGTGTAGCCAGGGAACAGGAGTGTAGCCAGGGATCAGGAGAGTGTATCCAGGGATCAGGAGTGTAGCTAGGGATCAGGAGTGTAGCCAGGGATTAGGAGAGTGTAGCCAGGGATCAGGAGTGTAGCCAGGGATCAGGAGTGTAGCCAGGGATCAGGAGAGTGTAGCCAGGGATCAGGAGTGTAGCCAGGGACCAGGAGTGTAGCCAGGGATCAGGAGAGTGTAGCCAGGGATCAGGAGTGTAGCCAGGGATCAGGAGTGTAGCCAGGGATCAGGAGAGTGTAGCCAGGGATCAGGAGAGTGTAGCCAGGGACCAGGAGTGTAGCCAGGGATCAGGAGAGTGTAGCCAGGGATCAGGAGAGTGTAGCCAGGGATCAGGAGTGTAGCCAGGGATCAGGAGAGTGTAGCCAGGGATCAGGAGAGTGTAGCCAGGGATCAGGAGAGTGTAACCAGGGATCAGGAGAGTGTAACCAGGGATTAGGAGAGTGTAGCCAGGGATCAGGAGTGTAGCCAGGGATCAGGAGTTTAGCAAGGGATCAGGAGTGTAGCCAGGGATCAGGAGTGTAGCCAGGGATAAGGAGAGTGTAGCCAGGGACCACGGAGTGTAGCTAGGGATCAGAGTGTAGTCAGGGATCAGGAGAGTGTAGCCAGGGACCAGGAGAGTGTAGCCAGGGATCAGGAGAGTGTAGTCAGGGATCAGGAGAGTGTAGCCAGGGATCAGGAGATTGTAGCCAGGATCAGGAGAGTGTAGCCAGGGATCAGGAGAGTGTAACCAGGGATCAGGAGAGTGTAGCCAGGATCAGGAGAGTGTAGCCAGGATCAGGAGAGTGTAGCCAGGATCAGGAGAGTGTAGCCAAGGATCAGGAGAGTGTAGCCAGGATCAGGAGAGTGTAGCAGGGATCAGGAGGTGTAGTCAGGATCAGGAGAGTGTGCAGGACAGGAGATGTAGCCAGGGATCAGGAGAGTGTAGCCAGGGATCAGGAGAGGAGCAGGGATTAGCGATCGGAGAGTGTAGCGGGGATCAGGAGGGTAGCCAGGATCAGGAGAGGTAGCCAGGGATCAGGAAGTGTAGCAGGGATCAGGAGAGTGTAGCCAGGGATCAGGAGAGTGTAGCCGGGGATCAGGAGAGTGTAGCAGGGATCAGGAGAGTGTAGCAGGGATCAGGAGAGGTAGCAGGGATCAGGAGTGTGCCAGGATCAGGGTGTAGCCGGGATCAGGAGAGTGTAGCAGGGATCAGGAGAGTGTAGCAGGGATCAGGAGAGTGTAGCAGGATCAGGAGATGTAGCCAGGATCAGGAGAGTGTAGCCAGGGATCAGGAAAGGTAGAGGGATCAGAGAGTGTAGCCAGGGATCAGGAGAGTGTAGCCAGGGACCAGAGAGTGTAGCCAGGGATCAGGAGAGTGTAGCCAGGGATCAGGAGAGTGTAGCAGGATCAGAGAGGTAGCCAGGGATCAGGAGATGTAGCCAGGGATCAGGAGAGTGTAGTCAGGGATCAGGAGAGTGTAGCCGGGGATCAGGAGAGTGTAGCAGGGATCAGGAGAGTGTAGTCAGGGATCAGAGAGTGTAGCCAGGGATCAGGAGAGTGTAGCAGGATCAGGAGAGTGTAGCAGGGATCAGAGTGTAGCCAGGGATCAGGAGAGTGTAGCAGGGTCAGCCAGGATCAGGGAGTGTAGCCAGGGATCAGGGAGTGTAGCCAGGGATCAGGAGAGTGTAGCCAGGGATCAGGAGTGTAGCCAGGGACCAGGAGTGTGCCAGCAGATCAGGAGAGTGTAGCCAGGGATCAGGAGTGTAGCCAGGGATCAGGAGGGGTGTAGCCAGGGATCAGGAGAGTGTAGCCAGGGATCAGGAGAGTGTAGCCAGGGACAGGAAGTGTAGCCAGGGATCAGGAGAGTGTAGCCAGGGATCAGGAGAGTGTAGCCAGGGATCAGGGAGTGTAGCCAGGGATCAGGAGAGTGTAGCCAGGGATCAGGAGAGTGTAGCCAGGGATCAGGAGAGTGTAACCAGGATCAGGAGAGTGTAGACCAGGATTAGGAGAGTGTAGCCAGGGATCAGGAGTGTAGCCAGGGATCAGGAGTTTAGCAAGGGATCAGGAGTGTAGCCCGGGATCAGGGAGTGTAGCCAGGGATAGGAGAGTGTAGCCAGGGACCACGAGAGTGTAGCTAGGGATCAGGAGAGTGTAGTCAGGGATCAGGAGAGTGTAGCCAGGGACCAGGAGAGTGTAGCCAGGGATCAGGAGAGTGTAGTCAGGGATCAGGAGAGTGTAGCCAGGGATCAGGAGATTGTAGCCAAGGATCAGGAGAGTGTAGCCAGTGATCAGGAGAGTGTAGCCAGGGATCAGGAGAGTGTAGCCAGGGATCAGGAGAGTGTAGCCAGGGATCAGGAGAGTGTAACCAGGGATCAGGAGAGTGCAGGGATTAGGAGAGTGTAGCCAGGGATCAGGAGTGTAGCCAGGGATCAGGAGTGTAGCCAGGATCAGAGAGTGTAGCCAGGGATCAGGAGTGTAGCCAGGGATCAGGAGTGTAGCCAGGGATCAGGAGTGTAGCCAGGGATCAGGAGTGTAGCCAGGGATCAGGAGTGTAGCCAGGATCAGGAGAGTGTAGCCAGGGATCAGGAGAGTGTAGCCAGGGACCAGGAGAGTGTAGCCAGGGATCAGGAGAGTGTAGTCAGGAATCAGGAGAGTGTAGCCAGGGACCAGGAGAGTGTAGCCAGGGATCAGGAGAGTGTAGTCAGGGATCAGGAGAGTGTAGCCAGGGATCAGGAGAGTGTAGCCAGGGATCAGGAGAGTGTAGCCAGGGATCAGGAGTGTAGCCAGGGATCAGGAGAGTGTAGCCAGAGATCAGGAGAGTGTAGCCAGGGATCAGGAGAGTGTAGCCAGGGATCAATAGAGTGTAGTCAGGGATCAGGAGAGTGTAGCCAGGGATCAGGAGAGTGTAGCCAGGGATCAGGAGAGTGTAGCCAGGGATCAGGAGAGTGTAGCCAGGGATCAGGAGAGTGTAGCCAGGGATCAGGAGAGTGTAACCAGGGATCAGGAGAGTGTAGCCAGGGATCAGGAGAGTGTAGCCAGGGACCAGGAGACTGTAGCCAGGGATCAGGAGAGTGTAGTCAGGGATCAGGAGAGTGTAGCCAGGGATCAGGAGAGTGTAGTCAGGGATCAGGAGAGTGTTGTCAGGGATCAGGAGAGTGTAGTCAGGGATCAGGAGAGTGTAGCCAGGGATCAGGAGAGTGTAGTCAGGGATCAGGAGAGTGTAGTCAGGGATCAGGAGAGTGTAGCCAGGGATCAGGAGAGTGTAGTCAGGGATCAGGAGAGTGTAGTCAGGGATCAGGAGAGTGTAGCCAGGGATCAGGAGAGTGTAGCCAGGGATCAGGAGAGTGTAGTCAGGGATCAGGAGAGTGTAGTCAGGGATCAGGAGAGTGTAGCTAGGGATCAGGAGAGTGGAACATAGAGTGGAAAATACTGATAGCATCTCAGGTACTTTCAACAGTGTATTGTGACCTAGTTCACTTCCTCTTTCACTCTCTCTTATTCCTTCCTTCCTTCCTCCCTCCTTCCTCCCTCCTTCCTTCCTCCCTCCTTCCTTCCCTCCTTCTCTGTGAAAGAGAGAAAACATCTCGTTTTACGAATTATCGTAGGTGATTAGTGTGATAATTCACCGCAGCATCACGGAGGCATGATGACTGGGAGATTCATCTCAGGGGATGATGCTGGCACCCCACACACCAGTGAAGAGGCGGGGCCAGGAGCTGTGTCTCGACCCCTGCAACCACAACTAGGTGATTACACACACACCAGGATGCGTGCCTATGTATGCTCACCACACACACCCGCACCACGCATGCTTACACGCTCTCACGCACACAGCTATGTACACACAACCATGTACACATCCATGTGCGCATACAACCACGCACACAACAAACTACACACGGAACCATTCAGAAGAGTAGACAAATATAGGCAAGTCACCTTACACCTGCTGCCACTGTTCACCTAGCAGTAAATAGGTACCTGGGTGTTAGTTATTGAGTGTTGTGGGTGGCATCCTGGGCAGGGTGAGACGTATGGGCAAGTCACCTTACACCTGCTGCCACTGTTCACCTAGCAGTAAATAGGTACCTGGGTGTTAGTTATTGAGTGTTGTGGGTGGCATCCTGGGCAGGGTGAGACGTATGGGCAAGTCACCTTACACCTGCTGTCACTGTTACACAAAGTGAAACATGATAAAGCTCTTCACAGAGTGAAACATGATAAAGCTGTACACAGAGTGAAACATGGCAAAGCTCTACACAGAGTGATACATGACGAAGCTCTACACAGAGTGAAACATGACAAAGCTCTACACAGAATGAAGCATGACAAAGCTCTACACAGAGTGAAACTTGACAAACTCTACACAGAGTGAAACATGACAAAGCTCTACACAGAATGAAGCACGACAAAGCTCTACACAGAGTGAAACTTGACAAAGCTCTACACAGAGTGAAACTTGACAAAGCTCCACACAGAGTGAAACTTGACAAAGCTCTACACAGAATGAAGCATGACAAAGCTCTACACAGAGTGAAACTTGACAAAGCTCTACACAGAGTGAAACATGATAGAGCTCTACACAGAGTGAAACATGACAAATCTCTACGCATAGTGAAACTTCATAAAGCTCTACACAAAGTTAAACATGACAAAGCTCTACACAAAGTGAAACATGACAAAGCTCTACATAGAGTGAAACATGACAAAGCTCTACACAGAGTGAAACATGACAAAGCTCTACACAAAATGAAACAGGACAAAGCTATACGGAGTGAAACATGACAAAGCTCTACACAGAGAGAAACATGACAAAGCTCTACACAGAGTGAAACATAACAAAGCTCTACTAAGTGAAACATAATAAAGCTCTACACCGAGTGAATTATGACATAGCTTTTCACAGAGTGACTTATGACAAAGCTCTACACACAGTAAAACATGACAAAGCTCTACACAGAGTGAAACTTGACAAAGCTCTACACAGAGTGAAACTTGACAAAGCTCTACACAGATTGAAACATGACAAAGCTCTACACAGAATGAAGCATGACAAAGCTCTACACAGAGTGAAACTTGACAAAGCTCTACACAGAGTGAAACATGACAAAGCTCTACACAGAATGAAGCACGACAAAGCTCTACACAGAGTGAAACTTGACAAAGCTCGACACAGAGTGAAACTTGACAAAGCTCTACACAGAATGAAGCATGACAAAGCTCTACACAGAGTGAAACTTGACAAAGCTCTACACAGAGTGAAACTTGACAAAGCTCTACACAGAGTGAAACTTGACAAAGCTCTACACAGAGTGAAACTTGACAAAGCTCTACACAGGGTGAAACTTGACAAAGCTCCACACAGAGGGAAACTTGACAAAGCTCTTCACAGAGTGAAACTTGACAAAGCTCTTCACAGAGTGAAACTTGACAAAGCTCTACACAGAGTGAAACTTGACAAAGCTCCACACAGAGTGAAACTTGACAAAGCTCTTCACAGAGTGAAACTTGACAAAGCTCTTCACAGAGTGAAACTTGACAAAGCTCTACACAGAGTGAAACTTGACAAAGCTCTACACAGAGTGAAACTTGACAAAGCTCTACACAGAGTGAAACTTGACAAAGCTCCACACAGAGTGAAACTTGACAAAGCTCTTCACAGATTGAAACTTGACAAAGCTCCACACAGAGTGAAACTTGACAAAGCTCTTCACAGAGTGAAACTTGACAAAGCTCCATACAGAGTGAAACTTGACAAAGCTCCACACAGAGTGAAACTTGACAAAGCTCTTCACAGAGTGAAACTTGACAAAGCTCTTCACAGAGTGAAACTTGACAAAGCTCTTCACAGAGTGAAACTTGACAAAGCTCTACACAGAGTGAAACTTGACAAAGCTCTACACAGATGAAACTTGACAAAGCTCTTCACAGAGTGAAACTTGACAAAGCTCTTCACAGAATGAAACTTGACAAAGCTCTACACAGAGTGAAACTTGACAAAGCTCTTCACAGAGTGAAACTTGACAAAGCTCTTCACAGAGTGAAACTTGACAAAGCTCGTTACAGTGTGAAACTTGACAAAGCTCTTCACAGAGTGAAACTTGACAAAGCTCCACACAGAGTGAAACTTGACAAAGCTCTAAACAGAGTGAAACTTGACAAAGCTCTTCACAGAGTGAAACATCCTCACTCCAGGTTTTTCCTCAAGAAACTGCCGCCAGAATTTTCCATTTTTCTTAAAGCCAAAATATAAGTTATTTTCGCTTCCATGTGCCCGCGTGTTGGGCAATACTGGAGGGCACTCGTGCCCACGTCAGGGCAGGGCAATTCTTACACAAGTCTTGCCCAACACTCACTGGAATGGATTCAAAATTGGTGTGAAAAATGAGGCTGCGTATGCTTAGATTTAGATGGGATAGAGAGCAGCAGCACTGCAGGAGGCCTACTGGCCTATATTAGGCAGGAAGGAGCACTGCAAGAGGGCTACTTGCCCAAGTTAGGCAGGAAGGAGCACTGCAAGAGGGCTACTGACCCATGTTAGGCAGGAAGTAGCACTGCAGGAGGCCTGCTGGAGCAGGTTATGCAGGAAGGAGCACTGCAGGAGGCCTACTGGATCATGTTAGGCAGAAAGGAGCTCCTCAGGAAGCCTACTGGCCCATGATAGGCTAACGTAAGGTTGTGAGGATATATGGC
Source organism: Cherax destructor (assembly GCA_009830355.1). Taxonomy (NCBI): domain Eukaryota; kingdom Metazoa; phylum Arthropoda; class Malacostraca; order Decapoda; family Parastacidae; genus Cherax; species Cherax destructor. Next base: position 28,103 of record WNWK01015597.1, read on the forward strand.
TGGATTACGTAAGGTTGTGAGGATATATGGATGGATTACGTAAGGTTGTGAGGATATATGGATGGATTACGTAAGGTTGTGAGGATATATGGATGGATTACGTAAGGTTGTGAGGATATATGCATGGATTACGTAAGGTTGTGAGGATATATGGATGGATTACGTAAGGTTGTGAGGATATATGGATGGATTACGTAAGGTTGTGAGGATATATGGCTGGATTACGTAAGGTTGTGAGGATATATGGATGGATTACGTAAGGTTGTGAGGATATATGGCTGGATTACGTAAGGTTGTGAGGATATATGGATGGATTACGTAAGGTTGTGAGGGGTAACTATGAAAGAGTTTGGGTTGGTCTCCCTTGTCCGACTTGACCCCCAGACCGCTGGTCCCTGACCTCTCGTGACCTGAACCACGCCTATTCCTGGCCCTCACACACACACACACACACACACACACACACACACACACACGATAAAGCTCATTGAGCAGGGAGAGAGTTAGTTAGTTTAATATCTTTATTATGCCCCCCATACCCATGGTGTGGGCGGTAGTCAAAAGATTACAGAGGTACATAATGGGTCTAGAGACTGGATTCCAAAGTTTTGACAGCTGAACAAGTTACAGTGGTAATGAACTAGATCTGGTCACAATCATGACAGTTACAAAGGTAATGAATCATAAACATGTCCATATATGGTTACAATCATGAACAAATTACAGAGTAATGAGCAGGTCACAAACATTCTAGGGAATGCAACCATTACCCCAACAACAGATGTTGCAAGGTGTCTGTCCCTCTTCGGCAGGACAGCCTGACAGCCATTGCAAACAGCAGCAGGTTGCGCCAGGATCTGCTGGTTGCAGGAGCACTGTCGACCCTCCCTAAGAGGTCCAATAGGTCGAGAGAGTGGACCTATTTGCGACCTAGCAAGAGGCGGGGCCAGGAGCTGTGAATCGACCTCTCCAACCATAAATAGGTGTGCAGAGATTCATCTAGTCATGTTTCACGCCATACTGCCAGCACCAACAGCTTAGTTGACCACAAACTCTTCACAGACAATAAATCAGCTCTTCCCTAGCGACCAGAGCAGTCAAACACCCATATAGACGCCAGGTGAGCTTTCAACACCTGTAAAACACCGGTTAAATACCTGAATACTGGTAGAACAGGTGATTACTGTCAGAGAAGTGACGCACTATACCGGTTAAATACATGTTTGTAGACCAGACAACTGCCTTGTAGACAAGACAGCTGCCTTGTAGACAAGACACCTGCCTTGTAGACAAGACAGCTGCCTTGTATACCAGACAGCTGCCTTGTAGACAAGACACCTGCCTTGTAGACAAGACAGCTGCCTTGTAGACCAGACAACTGCCTTGTAGACCAGACAGCTGCCTTGTAGACAAGACAGCTGCCTTGTAGACCAGACAACTGCCTTGTAGACCAGACAGCTGCCTTGTAGACAAGACAGCTGCCTTATAGACCAGACAGCTGCCTTGTAGACCAGACAACTGCCTTGTAGACCAGACAGCTGCCTTGTAGACAAGACAACTGATTTATAGACCAGACAGCTGCCTCATACACCATACAGCTGCCTTGTAGACCAGACACCTGCCTTATAGACCAGACATCTGTCTTGTAGACCAGACAGCTGCCTTGTAGACCAGACAGCTGCCTTGTAGACAAGACAGCTGCCTTGTAGACCAGACAACTGCCTTGTAGACCAGACAGCTGCCTTGTAGACAAGACACCTGCCTTGTAGACAAGACAGCTGCCTTGTAGACCAGACAACTGCCTTGTAGACCAGACAGCTGCCTTGTAGACAAGACAGCTGCCTTGTAGACCAGACAACTGCCTTGTAGACCAGACAGCTGCCTTGTAGACAAGACAGCTGCCTTATAGACCAGACAGCTGCCTTGTAGACCAGACAACTGCCTTGTAGACCAGACTTCTGCCTTGTAGACAAGACAACTGCCTTATAGACCAGACAGCTGCCTCATACACCATACAGCTGCCTTGTAGACCAGACACCTGCCTTATAGACCAGACATCTGTCTTGTAGACCAGACAGCTGCCTTGTAGACCAGACAGCTGCCTTGTAGACAAGACAGCTGCCTTATAGACCAGACATCTGTCTTGTAGACCAGACAGCTGTCTTGTAGACCAGACAGCTGCCTTGTAGACCAGACAGCTGCCTTGTAGACAAGACAGCTGCCTTGTAGACCAGACAGCTGCCTTGTAGACAAGACAGCTGCCTTGTAGACCAGACAGCTGCCTTGTAGACAAGACACCTGCCTTATAGACCAGACAGCTGCCTTGTAGACCAGACAACTGCCTTGTAGACCAGACAGCTGCCTTGTAGACAAGACACCTGCCTTTTAAACAAGACAGCTGCCTTGTAGACCAGACAGCTGCCTTGTAGACAAGACAGCTGCCTTGTAGACCAGACAGCTGCCTTGTAGACAAGACACCTGCCTTATAGACCAGACAGCTGCCTTGTAGACCAGACAACTGCCTTGTAGACCAGACAGCTGCCTTGTAGACAAGACACCTGCCTTGTAGACCAGACAGCTGCCTTATAGACCAGACAGCTGCCTTGTAGAACAGACAGCCGCCTTGTAGACAAGACAGCTGCCTTATAGACCAGACAGCTGCCTTGTAGACCAGACAACTGCCTTGTAGACAAGACAGCTGCCTTATAGAACAGACAGCTGCCTTGCAGACCAGACAACTGCCTTGTAGACCAGACAGCTGCCTTGTAGACTAGACAGCTGCCTTGTAGACCAGACAGCTGGCTTGTAGAACAGACAGCTGCCTTGTAGACAAGACAGCTGCCTTATAGACCAGACAGCTGCCTTATACACCAGACAGCTGCCTTATAGACATTCTTATACAAATCACTAATGTTGTGTGTTAATATCTGGTTGGGTATACACACTCATATACACTTACATACACTTTTATACACTTACTCCCAACATACACATATATGCATAGCTTTAAGAAGAGGTATGATAAATCTCATAGAGCAGGGAGAGAGTGGACAGTGAAGAGGCGCAGCCAGGAGCTGTGACTCGACCCCTACAACCACAACTAGGTGAGTACACACACCATAGATTGAAGAAAATAAATCAGTAAAAATATGGTTTTGAAAATACACTGAGAGGTGTATATCTCAGTGTATATACACTGAGAGGTGTATATCTCAGTGTATATACACTGAGAGGTGTATATCTCAGTGTATATACACTGAGAGGTGTATATCTCAGTGTATATACACTGAGAGGTGTATATCTCAGTGTATATACAATGAGAGGTGTATATCTCAGTGTATATACACTGAGAAATGTATATCTCAGTGTATATACACTGAGAGGTGTATATCTCAGTGTATATACACTGAAAGGTGTATATCTCAGTGTTTATACACTGAGAGGTGTATATCTCAGTGTATATACACTGAGAGGTGTATATCTCAGTGTATATACACTGAGAGGTGTATATCTCAGTTAATATACACTGAGTGGTGTATATCTCAGTGTATATACACTGAGAGGTGTATATCTCAGTGTATATACACTGAGAGGTGTATATATCAGTGTATATACACTGAGAGGTGTATATTTCAGTGTATATACACTGAGTGGTGTATAACTCAGTGTATATACACAGAGAGGTGTATATCTCAGTGTATATACACTGAGATGTGTATATCGCAGTGTATATACACTGAGAGGTGTATATCTCAGTGTATATACACTGAGTGGTGTATATCTCAGTGTATATACACTGAGAGTTGAATATATCAGTGTATATACACTGAGAAGTTTATATCTCAGTGTATATACACTGAGTGGTGTATATCTCAGTGTATATACACTGAAAGGTGTATATCTCAGTGTATATACACTGAGAGGTGTATATCTCAGTGTATATAAACTGAGTGGTGTATATCTCAGTGTATATACACTGAGTGATGTATATCTTAGTGTATATACACTGAGAGGTGTATATCTCAGTGTATATACACTGAGAGGTATATCTCAGTGTATATACACTGAGAGTGTATATCTCAGTATATATACACTGAGAGGTGTATATCTCAGTGTATATACACTGAGTGTTGTATATCTCAGTGTATATAAACTGAGAGGTGTATATCTCAGTGTATATACACTGAAAGGTGTATATCTCAGTGTATATACACTGAGTGGTGCATATCTCAGTGTATATACACTGAGTGGTGTATATCTCAGTGTATATACACTGAGAGGTGTATATCTCAGTGTATATACACTGAGAGGTGTATATCTCAGTGTATATACACTGAGTAGTGTATATCTCAGTGTATACACACTTAAAGGTGTATATCTCAGTGTATATACACTGAGAGGTGTATATCTGAGTGTATATACACTGAGAGGTGTATATACACTGAGAGGTGTATATCTGAGTGTATATACACTGAGAGGTGTATATCGCTGAGAACACTGGTGTTCACTGCAGCGTGGTGAACACCAGTGAACAATCTCTTATCTCTCTTATCTTGATCAACCCCTTCACGACTTCCATGTAATGTCTCAGCAGATAGTAATTAAACCTGCCTTCACGGCTTCTGCAAACATGTACGATGCTTTTTTTGGGTTCATCTTTTAAGAAGTGAAAGCTGGCGGTCAAGAAGTATTATTATTATTATTATTATTATTATTATTTATTTTATTTATTATTAACACATCGGCCGATTCCCACCAAGGCAGGGTGGCCCGAAAAAGAAAAACTTTCATCATCATTCACTCCATCACTGTCTTGCCAGAAGGGTGCTTTACACTACAGTTATAAAACTGCAACATTTACACCCCTCCTTCAGAGTGCCGGCACTGTACTTCCCATCTCCAGAACTCAAGTCCGGCCTGCCGGTTTCCCTGAATCCCTTCATAAATGTTACTTTGCTCACACTCCAACAGCACGTCAAGTATTAAAAACCATATGCCTCCATTCACTCCTATCAAATACGCTCACACATGCTTGCTGGAAATCCAAGCCCCTCGCACACAAAACTTCCTTTACCCCCCCTCCAACCTTTCCTAGGCCGACCCCTACCCCGCCTTCCCTCCACTACAGATTTATACACTCTGAAGTCACTCTGTCTCGTTCCATTCTCTCTACATGTCCAAACCACCTCAACAACCCCTCCTCAGCTCTCTGGACAATCGTTTTGGTAATCCCGCACCTCCTCCTAATTTCCAAACTCCGAATTCTCTGCATTATATTCACACCACACATTGACCTCAGACATGACATCTCCACTGCCTCCAGCCTTCTCCTCGTTGCAACATTCATCACCCATGCTTCACACCCATATAAGAGCGTTGGTATAACTATACTCTCATACATTCCCTCTTTACTTCCATGGACAAGGTTCTTTGTCTCCACAGACTCGAAGTGCTCCACTCACCCTTTTCCCCTCATCAATTCTATGATTCACCTCATCCTTCATAGACCCATCCGCCGACATGTCCACTCCCAAATATCTGAATACATTCACCTCCTCCATACTCTCTCCCTCCAATCTGATATCCAATCTTTCGTCACCTATTCTTTTTGTTATCCTCATCACCTTACTCTTTCCTATATTCACTTTCAATTTTCTTCTTTACACACCCTACCAAATTCATCCACCAACCTCTGCAGCTTCTCTTCAGAATCTCCCAAAAGCACAGTGTCATCAGCAAAAAGCAACTGTGACAACTCCCACTTTGTATTTGCTTCTTTATCTTTTAGCCCAACACCTCTTGCCAAGACCCTCGCATTCACTTCTCTTACAACCCCATCTATAAATATATTGAACAACCACGGTGACATCACACATCCTTGTCTAAGGCCCACTTTTACTGGGAAATAGTCCCCTTCCCTCCTACACACTCTAACCTGAGCCTCACTATCCTCATAAAAACTCTCTATTCCATACACCTGCAACATCTGCCACATTGCCCCCTATCTACCCTATCATACGCCTTTTCCAAATCCATAAATGCCACAAAAACATCTTTACCCTTATCCAAATACTGTTCACCTATATGTTTCACTGTAAACACTTGGTCTACACACCCCTACCTTATTATTATATATATATTATTATATATATATATATATATATATATATATATATATATATATATATATATATATATATATATATATATATATATATATATATATATATGTACTGAGAGGTGTATATCTCAGTGTATATACACTGGTAGTTTACATTAATCAGTATTTTAGGTATTAAAGTATTCTTGACTGGTGGTGTACAGGTGACATGCAGCCTTAATGACCCTCGTGTAGTAGATAGACTTTAAACCCCATTACCCAACCAACCTTAATGACCCTCGTGTAGTAGATAGACTTTAAACCCCATTAACCAACCAACCTTAATGACCCTCGTGTAGTAGATAGACTTTAAACCCCATTACCCAACCAACCTTAATGACCCTCGTGTAGTAGATAGACTTTAAACCCCATTAACCAACCAACCTTAATGACCCTCGTGTAGTAGATAGACTTTAAACCCCATTAATCAACCAACCTTAATGATCCTCGTGTAGTAGATAGATTTTCAACCTGATAGATCATCCATTAGCCAGCAGAGAGAGAGAGCTCCATGACATGCAGGAATGACATGAGGTGATATGTGGGTGGGTTAGGTGAAAATGGTAGCGGTGATGTGAGTGGACATGTCACCTGAAGTCTGTGATGGTGACACATGACTCTGTGTCTGTATTGCTTGTAAATTCATGAGGCTCCTAACACATGTGACTCTATGTGACACATACCAGAGAGACCAGGAGCACACACTAGCAGTGCTGGCTGTGCTAGGGACACCAGGAACACACACTAGCAGTGCTGGCAGTGTTAGGGACACCAGGAACACACACTAACAGTGCTGGATGTGCTAGGGACACCAGGAACACACACTAGCAGTGCTGGCTGTGCTAGGGACACCAGGAACACACACTAGCAGTGCTGGCTGTGTTAGGGACACCAGGAACACACACTAACAGTGCTGGCTGTGCTAGGGACACCAGGAACACACACTAGCGGTGCTGGCTGTGTTAGGGACACCAGGAACACACACTAGCAGTGCTGGCTGTGCTAGGGACACCAGGAATACACACTAGCAGTGCTGGCTGTGTTAGGGACACCAGGAACACACACTAGCAGTGCTGGCTGTGTTAGGGACATCAGGAACACACACTAGCGGTGCTGGCTGTGTTAGGGACACCAGGAACACACACTAACAGTGCTGGCTGTGTTAGGGACACCAGGAACACACACTAGCAGTGCTGGCTGTGTTAGGGACACCATGGACACACACTAGCAGTGCTGGCTGTGTTAGGGACACCAGGAACACACACTAGCAGTGCTGGCTGTGTTAGGGACACCAGGAACACACACTAGCGGTGCTAGCTGTGTTAGGGACACCAGGAACACACACTAGCAGTGCTGGCTGTGTTAGGGACACCAGGAACACACACTAGCGGTGCTGGCTGTGTTAGAGACACCAGGAACACACACTAACAGTGCTGGCTGTGTTAGGGACACCAGGAACACACACTAGCGGTGCTGGCTGTGTTAGGGACACCAGGAACACACACTAGCGGTGCTAGCTGTGTTAGGGATACCAGGAACACACACTAGCAGTCCTGGCTGTGTTAGGGACACCAGGAACACACACTAGCAGTGCTGGCTGTGTTAGGGACACCAGGAACACATACTAACAGTTCTGTCTGTGTTAGGGTCACCAGGAACACACACTAACAGTGCTGGCTGTGTTAGAGACACCAGGAACACACACTAGCGGTGCTGGCTGTGTTAGGGACACCAGGAACACACACTAACAGTGCTGACTGTGTTAGGGACACCAGGAACACACACTAACAGTGCTAGCTGTGCTAGGGACACCAGGAACACACACTAACAGTGCTGGCTGTGTTAGAGACACCAGGAAAACACACTAGCAGTGCTAGCTGTGTTAGGGACACCAGGAACACATACTAGCGGTGCTGGCTGTGCTAGGGACACCAGGAACACACACTAGCAGTGCTAGCTGTGTTAGGGACACCAGGAACACATACTAGCGGTGCTGGCTGTGCTAGGGACACCAGGAACACACACTAGCAGTGCTAGCTGTGTTAGGGACACCAGGAACACACACTAGCGGTGCTGGCTGTGTTAGAGACACAAGGAACACACACTAGCAGTGCTAGCTGTGTTAGGGACACCAGGAACACACACTAGCGGTGCTGGCTGTGCTAGGGACACCAGGAACACACACTAGCAGTGCTAGCTGTGTTAGGGACACGAGGAACACACACTAGCAGTGCTGGCTGTGTTAGAGACACCAGGAACACACATTAGCGGTGCTGGCTGTGCTAGGGACACCAGGAACACACACTAGCAGTGCTAGCTGTGTTAGGGACACCAGGAACACACACTAGCGGTGCTGGCTGTGCTAGGGACACCAGGAACACACACTAGCAGTGCTAGCTGTGTTAGGGACACGAGGAACACACACTAGCAGTGCTGGCTGTGTTAGAGACACCAGGAACACACACTAGCAGTGCTAGCTGTGTTAGGGACACGAGGAAAACACACTAGCAGTTCTGGCTGTGTTAGAGACACCAGGAACACACATTAGCGGTGCTGGCTGTGCTAAGGACACCAGGAACACACACTAGCGGTGCTGGCTATGTTAGGGACACCAGGAACACACACTAGTAGTGCTGGCTGTGTTACAGACACCAGGAACACACATTAGCGATGCTGGCTGTGCTAGGGACACCAGGAACACACATTAGCAGTGCTGGCTGTGTTAGGGACACCAGGAACACACATTAGCGGTGCTGGCTGTGTTAGGGACACCAGGAACACACACTAGCAGTGCTGGCTGTGTTAGGGACACCAGGAACACACATTAGCGGTGCTGGCTGTGTTAGGGACACCAGGAACACACAGTAGCGGTGCTGGCTGTGTTAGGGACACCAGGAACACACAGTAGCGGTGCTAGCGTCACAGAATAAGACGTCACTTGCAGTTCTGATCTTCCATGGCTGTAGAAACTGTTCTTCAGTCGTCTGGTCTGTAATTGCGCTTGAAAAGTGAGGGTGGGAACCGTATTGCAAGGAGGAAGATGTTGCAAGTGACACAGCATTCTCACAGACACTCAGAGCTTCTGATAGCCTGGGTTCTTATGAAGAAGCTAATCAGATATCGTTTAGGCTTCTTATAAACCCACACCGGGGGTTAGATCAAGCCCTTAGTAGGCCCAGGCTATCGCCTACCTGGATAAATATATATAAGCCACCTTAATGGTAGTAGCTTTATGGATAGGGTCGAATTTAAGCGGGTCTTCTATTGGGATTTCCAAGCCAGTGGCTTGGCCTAACAGCCAATCCCCTGTCTCTACCTAACGACCAGTCCTCTTCCTCAATACTCCCTCCAATCACGACGCTTAACACCCCAAATAACCAGACCACGACTGTCTGTTGCCCAATCACGTACCTCTTAACCAGCACTCACTCTAACACTCGTGACTGTACTGTCTCTCTGAGTGGGATAAGAAGAGAGCCAGTGCGTGCACGGTGCACAGAGAGGCAGTAAAGAATGAAGAAAGACACAGAGAGGGAGAGAGAAAGCAACGGAGTTCATAAAGAATTGTTGGAAGCAAAAAATTGTGAGGAGAGAGAGAAGGTCAGAGATGGAAGGCAGATAGATTTTAGAGGTGTTGTAAGAGATAGATAGACAGATAGATAGATATATAGATAGAGAGAGAGAGAGAGAGAGAGAGAGAGAGAGAGAGAGAGAGAGAGAGAGAGAGAGAGAGAGAGAGAGAGAGAGAGAGAGAGAGAGAGAGAAAGAGAGAGAGAGAATCATTTAAGATTTGTTTATGTCTGCTTGGACACTGCAAGACTCAAGCAGACATAAACCAAATCTTTAAATGGGCTGCAGAAAACAATATGAAGTTCAATGATGAGAAATTTCAATTACTCAGATACGGAAAACGTGAAGAAATTAAAATCTCATCGGAGTACAAAACTAATTCCAACCACACAATAGAGCGAAAAACTAATGTCAAAGACCTGGGAGTGATCATGTCAGAGGATCTCACCTTCAAGGACCATAACAAAGTAGCAATTGCATCTGCTCGAAAAATGACAGGATGGATAATGAGAACCTTCAAAACCAGGATGCCAAGCCCATGTTGACACTTACAGATCGCTTGTTCTATCTAGGCTGGAATATTGCTGCACACTAACTGCACCTTTCAAGGCGGGTGAAATTGCTGACCTTGAAAATGTGCAGAGAACCTTCACCGCACGCATAAGTGCGATAAACCACCTCAACTACTGGGAACGCTTGAAGTTCCTAAACCTGTACTCTAGAACGCAGGCGGAGAGATACATTATTATATACACATGGAAAATTCTCGAGGGCTTAGTACCAAACTTGCACACAAAAATCACTCCCTACGAAAGCAAAAGACTCGGCAGGCGATGTAACATCCCCCCAATGAAGAGCAGGGGTGCCACTAGCACGCTGATGGACAACACAATAAGTGTCAAGGGCCCAAGATTGTTCAACTGCCTCCCAGCATACATCAGGGGGATTACCAATAAACCCCTGGCTGTCTTCAAGCAGGCACTAGACAGGCACCAAAGTCGGTACCTGACCAGCCAGGCTGTGGTTCGTACGTTAGACTGCGTGCGGCCAGCAGTAACAACCTGGTTGATCAGGCTCTGGTCCAACAGGAGGCCTGGTCACAGACCGGCCGGGGGCTTGACCCCTGGAATTCTCCAGGTAGACTCCAGGTATAACACACACACACTTGCGATTCGCAGTATTTGAGGACATGTCTCCTCTAATCCTCCTGTCCTCCAGCTGTCAGGCCGATTTTCTTATCGTAGGACAGTCCCCAGAGCTCAGGGACTGTCCTACGAAAAAGATTAAGAAATCGGCTGACAACACTGGAGGACAGATTGGGGAGACATGATAACGACATACAAATACTGCGGGAATCGACAGGTAGATAGCGACAGGATGTTCCAGAGAGGGAACACAGAAACAAGGGACACAACTGAAGCTGAAGACTCAGATGAGTCAAAGGGATGTTAGGAAGTATTTCTTCAGCCAAGAGTAGTCAGGAAGTGGAATAGTCTAGAGAATGATGTAGTGGAGGCAGGAACCATACATAGCTTTAAGATGAGTTATGATAAAGTTCATGGAGCAAGGGGAGAAATGACCCTGTAGCGGACAGTGAAGAGGCGGAGCCAGGAGCTGCGTCTCGACCCCTGCAACCACAATTAGGTGAGTACACACACACACACACACACACACACACACACACACACACACACACACACACACACACAAGTCAAGCACGTCAAGAAACTAGAGAAAGTGCAAAGGTTTGGACAAGGTTAGTTCCACAACTCAGGGTCTGTCTTATGAAGAAAGGCTGAGGAAATAGGACTAACAACACTGGAGGAAAGAAGGGTCAGAGGAGACATGATAACGACATACAAAATACTGCGGGGAATTGACAAGGTAGATAGTGACAGGATGTTCCAGAGAGGGAACACAGAAACAAGGGGACACAACTGGAAGCTGAAGACTCAGATGAGTCAAAGGGATGTCAGGAAACATTTCTTCAGCCACAGAGTAGTCAGGAAGTGGAATGGACTAGAGAATGATATAGTGGAGGCAGGAACCATACATAGTTTTAAGACAAGGTATGATAAAGCTCATGGAGCAGGGAGAGCAGAGACCCAGTAGCAGACAGCGAAGAGGCGGGGCCAGGAGCTGAGTCTCGACCCCTGCAACCACAATTA